>JAODAL010011844.1:0-98067 GCA_025379985.1 Phyllomedusa bahiana | reverse complement strand
CCCTTTAAATCCCCGGGAAGACGCGCGCGCGCCTTAAACGGGCACCCCGCCTGGGCCGCAGGGGGCGCGGGGGGCACAGGAGCGGGGTCAGGTAAGTCCACGGCAGACGCAAGCCCCCCCGGCTCGTCCCGCGGCCAGCGGCGGCACCCGACCCCGGAGAGCACCCGGGAGGGGGACCACGGATGCGCCCGCGGCCCGCGGGCCGGGGAGCGGCGCCGGCCGTGACAATAATAGTATGTATTAATAAACTGTTAATAAATTAAAGACTTCATCCACTCTCATTTGTTGACAAGTAGAAAGACGTTTAACTGCCTGTCAAGCTCCACAGAGTTACGTGAAGTGGGGGACAGTAAAACAAAAAGGAGAAGATTCAGACTATACATAGGTCTGCTACATCAATGCAGTCACCTGCAAACAGGCATAACCTCTCAAGACAAATCAAGAACCAGCTCTGTTGGCAATGCAGCTGCCATCACCTGCACAAAGGTTGAAGCGGCAAAGTCGTGAGCTGCCTACGCCATGCAAGAGATGCAACTGAAATTACAACAAGCATCTCTAGAAGCAGATACGAAACATCAGCAGGCATCTCTAGAAGCAGAGAGAGCACAACAGCAGGTCTCAATAGAGCTGGAAAGGACACGCCTAGAAGTGAAATTAGAGACCTCACTATCGAGAAAGAAACAGCAGCTGCCATAGCTGAAGCAGAAATATTGGAAGCAGCCAATAACCTGATCGTGAGCATAGAGGACACAATAATGTGCTTGGCCTAAATCAAAACCCTCAAGATCCACTATAGCACACTTCAAAGTATGTCCTTCAAAAGTGCTCACCTGCATAAGAAACAAAAGATATAATCAGTGAGCCAAACCAAAGACATCCTACCTTGCAGCAGGCAACCGACTTCAAATCACAGTTCTGCAAGCAAGAGAATGCAGAGCAATTTGACATAGCTCAAGTTGACTTCACCGCTCAACGAAGACTCCAGCCACTCTTCCAGCAGAGAGGAAATACCTTCACCTCTACATGGTATGATGCTGACAGGCCTAATACAGAGACTCCTAACAGATATGGCCATAATCTCACTCACACCATAGTAATTCTTAGGTAACCTATTTCCTCAAGAATGGTGCTGTTTAATATAGCACCTGAGCACATCACAGGATGTCCCAGTCCAACGTTAGGTTGAGGGAACAAGACTAAACACATATATTCACAAATGCATCCTACTATTAGTAGTGATATGTTAGATTCTAGCAGACATTTAAATCATGTGGTATCCTAGTTCCTAATTAATAAATCCATTTTGATTCCCTATCCAATAATTTTGTATTAAGATCCCCTCCCTTCCTAGAAAGGAATGCCTTTTCAATCCCCATCCGTATTGCCGACCTGTGTCTCCAAGAAGTGACGGGACACAGCTGATGACTTCACTGCTTCCGGTCTGATGGCATCTGGTAAGTGACTCAGGATGAGGACCTTCAAGGGACAGGTAGTGCACCGCACATATTGTAGCCTGCAGATGTCACAATTTACAAGATATACAACATATTTAGTATTACAATTTATATACTTCTTTACCCGAAAAGTTTTTCCATTCTAAAGAGAGGTAAATTCTTTAGTTTTTTTGACATATCGGCAGGCTGTATATTTCATCCACATTTATTGAAACCCTCCTTATCTAGCCAGGATTTTTTGATGGGTTGCTGTCAAAAAAGGTAGATGACAATTATGTTCCCAAAGTGGGTGCCCATTTGGATACAAATTTGACACCAGACTGCAATAACTATTGCATTTCTTGGGATACATATAATAGTGGTGTTTTTGGGGGGCTATACGTATTCTACAAAAAAAAACAGTTGGCATTATTATGCCTTTATCCTCAATTCTTCTTTGTGTATGTGTCAACAGACTTTGCCTCTCCAGATTACTTATGTTATTTTTTGGAACTGATATAGAGTTCTCTGTATATCCCCTTTCTTTCAGACATAATCACATATTTAATTCCACTTGTGTATATATGTTATCACTTATGCAACTTTTCCTCATATGGACCACTTCCCCAAATGGGATATTTTCAACTACTTGCCTTAGACACAAGAGTGAGCTAATAACATTGTATTCCTGGTCATAGCTTTCCTGTAAGGTGCGACTGTGACATTAAAGTCTACTTCTCCCACTAAGGTGACATCGAAATAATTTATACTGTTGTTCGGTTATTCATAAGTGAAATGTAAATTAATCTGATTGCTGTTAATTTACTCAACAAAATAAGACACCTCCGACACCTCTCCCACACCAGGAGCAGAAAGTCAATATAACAACCATACCACCTGATGTGGGAGGAGAAAGGGTTATTATGGTGGAACAAAAATTTCTCGGTCACCCATCGATGCTCCTCGCAACTGAAAATAAAAGATCCTGTCAAATAAAAAAAAAAATATGGGTCAATAGGTGCTCCACTACTTCCACCATATATTCTCTTTAATTAGAAGATAAATTGCTATACCTATCCAAAAGAATTGCAGTGCCATTAGAGCAATATCATGGAGAGTATTCGGATAGAGGCTCATGACATTGCAAGAGAGCCAAAAAAATCCTTATACCATTTCCATTTCTCTATCATTTGTAGAAGATGCTTTGTATCTTTAATATATCCTGGGATACATACTACAAGGGGTTGCAATTGATGGGTACCCACTCTCCGAATTTTTCATTTAGGGACCCTATCGCAGAGACAATTGGTTGCATGGGGTGGAGGGGGAACCTCCCTTATGGACCTTAGGAAGAAAATAATAGATTGATGTAGTGTGATGTTCAACAAACAAATGGTCTGCCACATTTTGTGACAAAGTGCCATGATAAACTCCCTTATCCAAAATCCCTTTTAGGGAAACTTTAACCCCTTAACTCCCAGGCCTGAAAAGTAGTTAATGACCAGAGCGTTTTTTTTAGTTTTTGCCTTGCGTTACAACAGTTGTAACTTTTTATCTTTTCAATGACGCAGTTGGATGAGGCCTCTTTTTATTCGAGACAAGTTGTACTTTATGGGGGAATAGTTTAAGTTCACTTATAAATAATTGCAGAATTTTTTATTTTTTTTTAATTTTTTCGTTTTTTTACATTTTCTTTACACCGTTCATATTTCACATGTAAACAAACAACCAGAAACTACACCCCAGTTGCTCATAAGGATAGGCCTATATCGTGTCTGGCCTCCTACCATATCTTGATCACTCTCCAAAAATTACAATACATAACAAAATACGCCAAACCGAGAGTCTATGATCAAAAATGTACAAAATCTTTATTTAGTCAACAACAATTAAAAATATTTAAAAATATGAGGCACACAGAAAATCACCAAGTGGTAATATAGGTGATCCAAAGATCCAGGTTAGCACCCCTACTAAAAGTTGTAATTTTAGGCATGTATCATTACATATAAGCAGGTATGCCAGTTATTATATCTATTGCAGGGGGTGAGGAAGCGATCTAAACGCGAAACGTGCGTTGGGGTTATAGGTGATACCTTCCAGTTACCACCCTATTGGTTAAGTATTATGATACTTTTGGTTATGCCTGTTATATGCTGTTTCCACTGTGGAGCTCTAAATGTCTGTTTATAATTGGATGTATCCATTTAAATGATAATTGGTAGGAGCAATAGATATAATAACTGGCATACCTGCTTATATGTAATGATACATGCCTAAAATTACAACTTTTAGTAGGGGTGCTAACCTGGATCTTTGGATCACCTATATTACCACTTGGTGATTTTCTGTGTGCCTCATATTTTTAAATATTTTTAATTGTTGTTGACTAAATAAAGATTTTGTACATTTTTGATCATAGACTCTCGGTTTGGCGTGTTTTGTTATGTATTGATATTTCACACGTAATAACTTGTTAGATTAATTCTACAGGTTATTACGGTCATGTGGATACCTAATATGTGTAGTTTTTTTTGTGTGTGTAATTTATGCACAATTATTTTTTAGTAAATATTTATTTTTATTTTATTATTTATTTTTTATTCTTTTTTTTACACTTTTTATGTTTTTTTTTAAATTTTATTTTTAAATCCCCTGAAGGGAGAACTGTTTCACTTTTTTTTTTTTTTTTACACTTAGTAATGTATTAGCATATTCATATATGCTAATACATTATAATCTGTGTCAGTCTGACACAGGCAGTGTTCAGGACAGCACACAGGCTGGTCTGATCACCGGCTTGTTACACAGACAGCTATGGGCCACTCTAGGTGCCCAAGACTGACTGTGCAGCCGTTCCCCGGGCTTTGTTCACCATGCGTTCCGATCACCCGACAGAGCAGGGAAACCCTTTGATAGCGCTGCGCTAATGCACTGCCGCAATCAAAGGGTTACAGCACCGGGTTGCGGAGGTTTCCTCCGCACCCCGGTGCTCGCAGGACATGCTCTGGGATCGGGGCTGTGTAGTACAGCCCCGATCCCAGCGCTGCTGCGGCGCCGGGCGCCGCAAACCCCGAAGTCTACAGCGACGCCAAAAGACGTCACTGTAGACGAACGACCCGCACCAGCTGACGACAAAAGTAGGCGGGCAGTCGTTAAGGGGTTAAAGAATGGAATGGGATCACTATGTAACATCTTATAGGTGTCTTGGTCAGCTAACATATCCAAATAGATTTTTTATACAATTCTGCATTAAGCAACACAATGGCTCCTTTTTTATCTGCCACATGAACCAATAAGTCATCATTATATCTAAGTTCCCGTAGTGCTCATTTTTCCTCCCTAGTGATGTTATGTTTAATTTTGGATTTATTGAGGGAACGGTGCAATTTTACCAAGTTATCCTCAACTCTCTCCTGGAAAACATCTAGATTAATAGGTTGTGATTGTATGGGATAGAACCCTGGATTGCCCTTGTGAAAATAGCTTATGTCCCCATGTTCTACCATAGTTTCTTAAGCCAAGCATCGCAAATCATTGATCCCACATAATTCTGCAGATGATAGGTTTGTCATATTGGAGTCAAAAGGTTCCACAGGGGTCTCTACTATGTTTGTAGTTTCTATTTGTTTAGATATTGGATCCCCCGCAAGGTGCTGGGAGAAGTGATTCCTGAGAGTTATGGCTCTAGAGAATCTGTTGACATCCAATATAGTGTTATATATAACAAACACATTGGTAGGCGCAAAGCCTAATCCTATTGATAGTAGGGACATTTGTTCCATTGAAAGTACATAACTTGATAAATTCACTATATCAGGCATAGTTCATCGATTGTTGACATAATTCCCAGGGTATCATTCCTCTGTCTGTATTGATAGTCCCCCCTCTCCCTCAGAGTACGTGTTTATTTGGTTTAGTGTCTCTGGATTCACGGTCTACATTATTTGTCCCTTCTGTGGCTCCCTGTCGGCAATCGCCATCTGAGTAGTCAGAAGTACTGTTATTTGAAGTTTTACAGAAAATGTCCAAGTACAAAAAAAACTTAGATTTCGTTTTTGTTATTGTAATCTGTTGGATGTGGGAAGTCTCTTCTTTTTCAAAATGGATTTAGGGATAGAATCATGTCATTTTTTCTTGTGTCAATCATATACTTGATTATTATTGTAATCATATAGATCCCTTTGAGATATATTTTGCTTCAAAGCTATTATATAATTACTGCTGCTTCCAAATCATTTTGCATACTGCTGAATAGATCTGTATTTCCTTTATCTTCTTTAAATTCTTCTGTCTGAGGTTTGATTGCATTCATTTCGATTTGTAGATTTTCAAGCATTTCTTTCTCTTGATCTATTATTAATCGTATCAACACATCCCATTTGAGGCATATAGCTGGGCTTATACCAGAATTTTATTCTCAAGTTTAGATAAATCTACTCCTTGGGAGAGATATCTTAAAAGTTCACAAATCTTGAAGTCACAATAAGGGTCCTCACAATGCTCTATATGCCCAGAAACCTTGGTTGGGTCATTATAGGAGACGTTTTTCTAGAAAGTGTGCACAAACCGTCATCTGTTAATAATATGCTTACCAACACACTAGAGAATGGAGAGAAATATAGAGAAAGGAGCTCCCATACAGCTTTTATCTACCATGTCCCTTTATAAGCTCTTCGTGTGACAATCATGCCTGTGACAGCAACCAAGACCATTAAGAATGCACAGTTTTTCAGAGAACTAAAGAGGACAATCGGGTGGCAATGTCTTTAAAGGGTAAACTGTTCCTAACGATAATATAGCAAGGTATAGCTAAAGACAATTCTAATAATTAGGTTGCACCTCTTTCCTTCAGGACTGTGAGGCAACGCTTGCCTAACAACAGAGAACAAGTCTACAAACATTTCATTTCTCTTTAATGTAATTTTCAGAGAAAGCCAGACATGAGACAACTTCTGTACATGCTGTACATTCTGTACATACATTTGAAAATATTTGAGAATATTTGAGAATTGTCGTGCAGAAATATCTCCTACCCTAAAAGAATCAGAGGAGGGCTAATATCTGTCCATATTCAGAGTGTACCACCAAAAGAAACCAGGTCAGATAACAGTAGGGTTTGACTCGAGTGCCAAGAATGAATGAGTGTCATTAAACAATGTCCTCCTGTCAGGACCAGACCTGCACAACTGACTACTTGAGTAACTTCTCTGCTTTCGCAGAGACTCTTTGCATTTATGGCTGACATCCAACAGATATTTCACTTGCTTCCTGGTTAAAGAAGAACACAGAAACTTCTTAAGATCCTTTTGGTTCAGAAACAATAATCCTTCTAAAGATTCCATAGAGTAATGCATCTGGGTACAGATCTTTGATAACAGCCCTTCACCTGCACTGGCCACTTATGGACATTCCACTAACAAGGGTGAGAAAGATATGGATCAGATGTTAAAGGCAGTTTTTAGGCGCATTTAATCAGTGTAAAGTGCACCTGAAAGTATGATCCTTTCCAAAATCTGGCGTCTGGTATACCTTGCATAATAAACTTAATGCGCCTAAAAAGGCGCATTGTGCAATGTTACCATATGTACTGTGCCTTTTTAGGCACATTACAATGTGATGTGCCTGGTGTATACTGCGCCTAGTTTTGATATATTACAGTTCATTTACATCGAGAATATGACGTCAAGAGTATTTTTGGCGCAAAATACACAAAAAAAAACAGCGCTTGCATACTGGGACATATCACCCTTTGTGTAATAAGACTTTTATGTGAATGACTGTTTAAAATCACTGCCTACGAATAAGGGTGCAATCGGTCTTTTCAAGAGAACTCAAAAAATACTTGCCAATTCAAACTTAAGCCTTAACAGTAAGGAGTTAATGGAAGGCTTTCCGGCTCACAACTAAACAAACAACTTAAAGGACTTAGAAAGAAAGATCAGAGGATAGAGTAGAGAAGCACTATAACCACTTATTGTTGCACATTCACATGTGCAACTGATGAGGGACAAAAATCCCGAAACAGCGTTATCTGCAGATGACAGATACTGGCTTGGCTAAAATCCTTTTTGCTTTCTCAAGACCCGGTGGGTCAAAAGCAAATTGAGGATTTGTTACATCGAACAGAGGGCGCTTTGGGCTTCTCAGCCCCTTTCCCATAATGCCTTGTGATATGCTGAAGCTTAGTAGAGGGCGAAAAGGCAATACATAACTCTACATGCCGTTTGTTCGGTGCTCTCCTCAAGGAGAGATGTTCCCCCTACAGTAATTTCAGACAGCACTCTCAAATCTCACAGGTTTAGTAGATTCTCGACCTCGAAGTCACTTGTTTGGGCTATCACCTACTTAGCCCACATGGCTTGTTCTTTTAAAAATTCCCCAAGAGCTCATATCAGTAACTGTAAAGTCTGTAAAAATGTCTCCACGGTAATTGAACTGGATCAGTCATATATTTTAATAATTAGAACTGTGCAATAGGAAGTGTATGCTAGGAAAATCACAAGCAAAACTAACCAGAGACCTATCCCTAAAGACAGTGGTTTGAAGAAAGTTGATCCATTCATTGATGGAGATTGCCTATTGAGAATTGGAGGCCACCTCAAGAAAGCCAGAATACACTTCCTGTTTTCTCCAGGCAATGATCATAGAGATGAATTCAGGGAGTTGCAGAGAGGACAGCGCAGCTGTAATTGTATGGCTGTACAGTTCTCTCTATCATTGGATACAGTGACACAGCAACACAATGTCCGATCATTATAACAGTAGACTGCTTGTGGTGTGGGCTCCCCATGTCTAAAGGCCCAATCACAACTGTAACAGCTTCAATCCCTATTGCCATGCATATAGCTAGGGTATTGTCTCCATGAGTCAAACATGTTAATACCATGAACAAAGCTAAAAACTATATAATACTTCGCCCAATTAAACATGTCTAGTACATGTCTAGTACATACCTTATGAACTAGGGTTTTTGACAACAAATCTTACCTAGAAGTTGGTATGAGTTAACATTCTTTAAGCCCTTACCAATATTTGATGCACATTGACATCATAAAGTCAGTGAGGCTGCACGAAGCCCACTCATTCACAGCTGTTAATTAAGGCTAACATCCTTCACAGTCTATGATAGCACCCAATCAGCCAGTTGTCATGGCACTCAGGGGCATAACGAAGGCCTGCATGGCTGTTGTCTAAGTATTCTTAATACATCCTGCCCAGGACAACCAAATTAGAAAGCTATTTTGAAATATGACTGTATTTCGAAATAGTTTACAAACAATAGTGAATTCTAGTGGTCATGTACCCTAAAAAAAAGTTTCCAAAAGCTATTTAGTTCAATGGATGTAAGAATTGTGAAAGAGATATCAAAAAGGACTCATGTTAACATGTAACTTGGCCTGTTAGGAAGTTTTTGATCAAAATAACTTTTAATGTCAGTAAATGTGACCTCTTAATGCTGCCAATTTCAGAAATGACCATTTTCAGTTCCTTAAATCCTATAAAATGTTTTGTAACTCTGTTTAGGATAATAATGTGGAACAGTGCATTTTTGAGTCTTTTTATTTTGAAAAAAAACCTTATCATTGGGAAGTTTGTCCAATAAAACCTGAATTCAACATAATTCTGACTCTCATTTCCATCAAATAATTAGGATATTAGAACATCATTTACATAATAATTTGGAATGCGGTGTAAAACATATCGCATATAAAAAAGTAGATATTGTATGTCTGTCAAAAAAGTTTTTGACCATTTCTATAACCAACATGCAGATTTCTTCACGACAACTCGGGGCTATAATGCAGGATTAAAACAGAATCAGTACTGTCAGGGCTAGGTTGTGCTCAGGCTGCAGGGATCAACAGGCTGCAACAGCTTCTGCACGATCCCTCCCTGATACACTTGCTGCTGACAACTCTGTGAGTGACAGGGGCCCAGCCACTCCTGACAAGGGGTTTGTTGCACCAGCCAATGGGAGGACCCGGAGGCCGCTCCAATCAGCTGCAGGGGCGGTATCCAGGGATCCCATTTAAACTCCCTGAAGGCTGGGTGCTACGCCTGTGATATTCCTGGCTACCTTGTTATTTGTTTTTGTGTTTGCTTATCCGTATACCTGACCTCGGCCTGTTCTCCTGACCCCGGCTTGTCTCCTGATTTTGTACATCGCTCCCGTTCGTGTTTGACCTTGGCTTGTTTACGTTTATCCCTATGGTTCTGATTTGTGGCTTTGGCGTTCCTATTTGATATTTACCCGGACTGTCTGACTATTCTACTTCCTCACGTCCCCAGCACTTAGGGAGAGCAGGGACTGTCGCCCAGTTGCTGTCTGTCGCCTAGGGCAGCACGTCAAGTAGGCAGGGACAGTAGGTTGGGTTCCAGTTAGGGCTCACTGCACCCCCCTTGACATGACAAGTACAATATAAGATAGCAATGCATCTGCAAAGTTGCAGGACTTTTAATAAGTATCTTCCCTGCAAGTGGTTAATCAATTTACCATATTAACTGGTTTAAAGACAACCACTGAAATTTGAAATGTTATAAAAAATACTAGTTAATGGTTCTAAAGCTGTCACAAATGATAACTTAAAACAATATAAAATATGCATTAATCCCTTATTGCAAAATCTTGTGAATTAATGTCGACAGCGGTTTCCTTTTGTCACAAATCAGCATAGACAAGCATTCAGTGGATACATCTTCATAACAATTTCTTCATTTATTAAGTATCAAAAGATAACCAACTTTAAAACTGTGACAGTAGGTTACTTGCGTTTCAGCGTTAGAAAATGTGTGGCCGATAGTCCTGATTTGTCCATCAGTAAAATCTGTTTCCGTGCCTCCTCGGCATAGCGTCTCCAGCGTCTCTGGCAGGAGCAAGCAAGTGGACAGGCGGGCATAAAGCGCGCACACGCGCTGAAACGCAAGTAACCTACCGTCACAGTTTAAAAGTTGGTTATCTTTTGATGCTTAATAAAAAAAGAAATTGTTATAAAGTTATATCCACTGAATGCTTGTCTATGCTGAAGTCTGGGGGAACTTATGATATCCCATGTCAGTGGATTGTGGCGCGATTATGCATGATTACAAACTACCTATTCAATTGCAGTGACTTTTGTCACAAATCACCATACCTGTATGGGATTCAAATTGTGCAGGCACAGTTTCTGCATAACTGACAGCCATGCTCCTGCTGTAATGGCCGGGACTAAAGATAACACGGGACCTGGCTGTTCAACTGCTTAGATGCCACGGTCAATAGCTACCGCTGCATTTAAGATGTTTGACAGAAGGAGGGATCATGATGACAGCTGGAGGCTAATCAACAGCCTACAGTCTATCTGTGACTTCCGGAAGGTTTCACTGTCTGTTAGCTTGGGGCTTTTGCAAATATGACATTGTACCCAACAACCATAACAGTAAAATCTGTACTCCAAAAGGAAAATAGTGTTCCGGGTGCTTTTTCTCTAGCAATCCATGTGAAACATTTATAGCTAAAACTGCTTATTTTTGTAAAAAAAATGTCATTCTCATGAACCAACACTAATAAAAATCTATGAAATACCTGTGGGATCAAAACACTCACTACACCCTGAGATGCATTCCATGAAGAGTGCAATTTCCAACATGAGGTCTTTTTATGTGGAGTGATTTATAAGGGTAACATACAGGTCAGTAAAAGCCACATCAGCATCGAACTGGTCCCTAAAAAAATCTGTATTGGAAACTTTCTTGAAAATTTTAAAAATTGCTGCTAAATTTATAGGCTTTCTAACCAGTGGTGTAGATATAGTTTTTGCAACCCATGGCTGTCTTTATTTTTTCCTTTTAGACCACAACCCCACTTTTTCAGGAAATGGTTACTTTTTTATCGATAGAGAAGTTTAAGGGTTTTTTATCTTCTGGATACGTTGACTTTTTTATTGGCATCATGTTGGGGTTTTTTATTATTGTGAGGCTCACAATAATAACACAAACAATAATTTTATAGATTGGAGCTTTTTTAAAAGATTTTTCATAATTTTCATTAATTTCAGAATTTTTTTATATAAATATAGGCAAAATGTAACAACTAAAATGTACTGCTAATATAAAATACAATATCAACTAAAACAGAATTATACGATTCACTTGTATGAGTAAAAGCAGTCTGTTTATGTGAATTCCCACATAAAGTGTCCGATTTGAAAAATGGAGCTAGGTTACTAAACATAAGGCGAGTCCCTACATATGCAAAACAATACTCTGCTAGAAGCTCTAAATCACTTCTGATATGGATATTAATTATTTCATAAATTCTATAGTTCCATAAGGGTGATTAAAAGTTTGCCGTTTTTTTAATGATCAGTTCTTTTCCATCAAGCTGTAGCTAACCTTCCCCCAATCTTTATTCTTCCATATCTATTTTTTATCTTTCGTGCCCTTGCTTTATTATTGTAGAAACACAGCTTTTCAGAGAATTTGTCTCCTCATAAGTATCAACATCCCTACTTGTTATTAGCTTGCAAAGGCCATATTCTAATGCAGTGTTAAATATTTAGTAGAATATGGTTAGGGCTTGTTCACTAGGGGGTTTTCACTCCGTGTTAACTACGCTTTCTAGATCCGTCTCTGGGACCGACAGAACGGACCCAGAGACGGATGTAACAATTAGCAGTGACTATCACTGCGGGCTATGAGGAAGACGCAGCGGCGTTCACATGAGAGATCACCGCTGCGTGTTTCACTCCTGCCTGTCGGCTCCGTCTTTGAAAGAATTCACATGCAATTCTTTCAAAGACGGAGCCGACAGGCAGGCCATGCTATTCTGTCATGCACAGTAGAATCACTGACCTTTGGATATCTCAAAATGATTATGTCATGCATACCAACCAGAGCTTAAGAATAATTAGAGGCGTGCTTTTATTACTGATGAGCTGACCAACGAAAAAAATGATTTAGTGCTGCTTTGCATAGCTTAGTCACTGTTCTCCCCTGTACTAGGCAGAGTTGTGACTATGTCATGTGTAATAACATAGCTATTTTTCTTGCATTGTCAGTAGCGTTCAGTGCTTATAGGGATATATCAAAGCGTTTCAGCCATTTGTTCCAGCATGCTGCCAAGTTTGCTTGGGGCTGGTGCACATCAAGGGCGACATATATGAGTGGGGCTGCGCCAGATCTCTGGCATCTTTTCAGCCCGTTATCATTCGCAGTCCCGTTCATACATTTTTAAATCTCCCGCACTCCACTCTCAGGCGCATTACATAGCCCCTGCGGCACTTTGTAATGCGCCCGATCTCGGGGGGGGCGTGTGGGGCACACTAGAACCGTACAAAGCTATAGATTTATAGCTTCGCTACAGCATTTCTAGGCACATTACTTCTGAAACAGGCAGAGTACTTTCAAAGTGGTATACCTGAGCCAGAAATGTCGCCCTAGCGTAGAATGCGCCTGATTTATGACCTGCTGTAGAGTTGGTTCATAAATCAGGCGCATTTTATGCCATTATTATGAACATGAAATTTGGCGTTTGCACGCCATGTTTCATGCATGTTGCCTCAAATGTAGGAAAAGAGGGTAAGCAGGCAATGGCGGGTGCTAGCATTAGTCTTGTACACAATTGCTGAATGTCGTGGAGGTGATCTTTATCCTTGTCGCATTGTTTTAGTGAGGAGAGGTCACAGAATAAATCATGTGGATACTCACTTTTTGATAAGAACACTTTATTTCTTTTCTAGCTACTGTCTAGCATCTCTTCCTTCTAAGTCACTCCTCTCTTTAATACATTCCTGGTTATAGCAGGACAAAGCAAAATTAGTGAACAGTAACTAAAGGGAACCTGTCACATAGGTTATGCCCCCCTTGATGAGGGCATATAATTCAGTTTTTGACCTCTATAGTATATAAAATATAGACCGCATAGTGGAGTTAATCGCAGTGCTTTCTTGAACACCTCGTGTCAATAGTCTGATGAAGGTTACCTATACAGACACTACAACATGTGTTACAAACGTATGCAATTAAGATACAACAACGTCAAAGCATTCGGCTAAAAGCCTTGCTTAAAGACATATGCAATATAAGTGATAACTTGCGGCTATATGTCTCAGCCCTGGATGATCCAAGTATCTTCAGCATGAAATGTCCAAGTGCTCTTTACTAGCAGTGGCAGGCTTGTAGACAAGTTCACTCGTGTGTGATGGCTGTTTGGATGCATCGGCAGCTAGCACACACCCCAAACAGCCATCCACTGCAGCGAGGTGAACGTTGTTAGCAAGTTGCACTTAGTAAGGCATTGGACATTTCATGCTGAGTTCTTTGATCACTCCAGGATGGAGACATATAGCCGCAAGTTATCCTTTATAGTTGCATTAGTCTTTAAGCAAGCTTTTAGCATGCTATTGTACGTGTTGATATCTATTAAATTGCATACGTTTTGTAGACACATGATTGTAGTGTCTGTATAGGAGTATACCTTCATTCAGGCCCCTTGATGAGGGCAACACAAGCTAGTGTCAGACCTACTGTTTCCAGCACAGTCCCTTATACTGTAAGATGCTGTAGTTTTAGAGCATTTACCCCTCAAATCTTATTCATGAGCAGGAGTTTGCCCCGCCCAGCAAAGGCTAGCCCCGCCCACTGACAGTTATTCACATGTTTCTACCTATTCAAAGTAATAGGTTTATCAGTTGAGGTGGGCAGGGCTAGTCTCAGGTGGGAGGGGTTTGAAATAAACTGACTCTTTTTATGACTTTTCTGGCTGAAAACTGCAGATTTGAGCATTAAATACTCTGAATCTACAGCATCTTACAGAATAAGGGACACAGCGCTGGAAACAGCAGGTCTGACACTAGCGTGTTCTGTCCTTAGCAAGGGGGGGGCATAATCTATGTGACAGGTTCTCTTTAACATGCAGTATAGAACAGTTATAACAACATCACACATCTGCCATGGTCAGCGTCAATATTGTTGTATATCTCCATCATTGATATACAGTACCATGCTATAAATATACAGATTTCAATAAGCACAACATTATATATACCGGCTGTATACTGAAATATACTAATCTTTTTTTTTAGGGTGGTGGGATGATAGGGCAGTCTTTGGCAAATATTTATTAATTTACACCAGATTTTGTTTTGGTGGATTTTTCTTTAGGATGTTTAATTTTTAGGATGGTGAACAAAGTCTATTTGAGGATTAAAGTACTAAATCACAATGATTTAGGCCTCTGTTTCTGACACAAGACTCACAAAAATTCTATTTGTTTTTTGGATCTCCAGACTTATCTCAGAGAGTATGGTAAGAACAAGATGGACTTTTTTAGGGAACGGAATACACTAATAGCCTTTTATGTTGGCAAAGCTATCACCCTGTTGCTTTTTGAAGAGCAGCATAGCTATTAGGGTATGTTCACATGGTTGATTTGGACGCTGTTTTCGGCACTGATTTGGTGCAGATTCTGCCCCCAAAACAGTGTCCAAAATGCTTAAAATATTCCCACAGTTAATTTTTAATGATTCCTATGAAAAACACGTTGAACTAGATGAACATATGTCTTTTTTCAACCGTACAATGTAGTTCACATGTTTCAGGTTTTTTTTTACACCTTTTCCTTGCTTATTTTCAGAACTATTTCCAGCACTGAATAAGAAGTGTAAAGTCAATTCTTGAGGCATTTTCCATGAGTAAAATGCCCATAGGAATCAATAGAGAGCTGCAAAACTTTTTCCACACGTGTGGTGCGTTTTTGGATGTGGTTTTGGCAACTTTCTGGATGTGGATCCGTACTCAAAAAATGCCCTGGTACAAAATTTGATCATCCGAATGAAAACTACTGTAAGCCGAGCACCGAGGGCAGGTTTAACAGAATACAGCGAAGTTACGGACAAAGAGCACAACTCCAACACCGGCTCAACAACAGGTTGTTTTACTGAACTTTCTGGAACAAGATGGTGAACAGATCCCCCAAACACAGATATACAAATACATATCTTGGGCCCCTGTGCTGCACAGCGCGCCGCCAGGAGTGTATCCTCTGGATGCCTGGTAACTTTACCTACCCCTGGGGTTCGGAAAGGCCGATAACCCCTTACCTTTTAATACCATAAGCACCAACAGGAACAATTGTGTGTGGTGGTAGTTGCAGGCGCCGGCGGTACAGCACAGTGGCTTACAACTTAAATTACTCTACACGCTTCCCCCCTTCCCCCAAAGGCACATGTGACACAAAACTTTCTCTCACAGGTGAACCGGTTCACGTGGATAACGGTGTGTTAGCAAACTCTTTTCCAAGTCCTGAACAGGAAGGTGTAGTTGGGTAACCCTCCTTTGGCCTGTAACTGAACCTAACCTAACTAAACTAGTAGCAGGCCTTCCCACATTTCTGAGCTTGTTGGCGTGCACGCATCCACTGAGATACTTTAAAGATGGCCGGCAATTCCTGTCCTCAGATGCAGATCCTTGTGGATGGAGTGGATGGTCTGGCTGCAGATGGTCCTCTCTGTCTCGGCAGCTTGTCCTGTTTGTCCGGGGCTCTCATTCGGCGGACAACGTCTGTGTAGGCAGTCAGGCTCTCCTAAGTCTCTGGACACTCTCAGTTCCAAGCCTGGCAGGTTCTTGGGAAGCTGGATCATTTCTTTGGCTCTGCTCCTGTGTCCTGCTGCTTGCTGCTTGCTCTCTCAGTCTTTCAGCACTTTTTCCAAAATGGCCGACGCCATGTGAGTGTTATAACATGTGCCTCATTTGCATATCTCAGAAACCAGAAATAGCGGCATCTTGTGGCCAAACAGCAGAATACAATTAAATACTTCACAATTGTCATACATAGGACTTTACTTAGTGAACATAATGCGGTTGGTTCACTATCCCACACCACATCGAAAAAATCATCTCAAAAATCTCATCAAATCCTCAACTGAAAATATAAGGCGTTTTTCAGACAAGTATTTGAAGCTGATTTGGGCACTGAAAAATCAGCATCCAAATCAGTCATGTGAACATACCCTTAGTCAGTATTTGAGCCTGAAGGAATTGTTTATTTAACATTGATTTTCAAAAGCAATGTCCAAATCTTTTTGATATATTTCAAACATGAGATTGTATCTGAAGACGTTAATGTTAAAAGCCTGCATTAGAGAAAACAAGATCTTTTGTTGGATAGGGTCATTAAACCAACAGAGAATAAAAATAAAATCAATAACTACATTATTAGACATGACAGATATTCAAATGAAATCAAGTATATTAAAATGAAACACTGGAACATATTAAAAGCAGATTCAGATTTGACAGATGTGATTGGGGTACTTCCCATTAAAACATATTGAACGGGTCCCAATCATATAGTCATTTTTTTAACATTAACCCCCTTACCCTGCCTTATGAAAATGAAAAATTTTCAGCCAAAACTGTATGTTATTGGAAAAAAATGTTTTGGTTTTTTTTCATTTTCACAGTTCAATGCTAAAACATCAGAAAAATACCTATGGGGTCAATATATTCACTACACCCCAAGATGTATTTAACATGCTTTATTAATGTTGTTTTGAATACTTTAAGGGGTGAAGTTTTTTTTGATTGAGTCAATTATGATGGTGTCTAACATACAGGTCTATGAAAGCAATATCAGAACTGAATATTCCCTAAAAAAAGTCTTTGTTGCAAATTTTCTTGAAAATATGAAAAATTGTTACTACATATATAAGACCCCGTCATGCCCTAAAAAATAGAAAGATGTTTAAAAAATGATGCCAAGATTAAAGTAGATATATGGTAAATGTAAAACAAACTATTTTGTGTGGTATTCTGTTTTACATGCAGAATTTTTTTTACTTTGGAGAATGACAATTGTTGGCATTTTTCACAAATAAAAAAGACTGTACTAAGACATAGTATTAATGTAAAGCACAATCTATCATTGTACTGTAGGGTGCAGTTTCACATGTAGGGCCACATATATGAAACTTGTCTAAAATTCACTTTGCTGCCCAGAGCAACCAAACAGAGCGACCCTTTTATTTTTCTAGAGCATTATATGAAATGAAAGGGGAGCTCTAATTGGTTGCTATGTGCAACAAAGTGGGTTTCAAACCTAGACAATTTTCATACATGTGGCCCTTAATCTTCATATATATTTATTTGAGCTTCAGGAACAGTTTTTTTTTTTTAAATCTTTTGCCTGTAGCAGGAGGTTTATTCAATAATAAAAAAATAAGACCAAGAACATTACAGGAAACAAAGCAGAGGTACAGGGTAGGACACTGGCTAGGAACTAGGGAAGGAACTGGGTTAGGACAAAACACCAAACAGAGAGATAAAAACCATGCTAGCAAGGAGAGTAAATCGACAGAGAAACAAGAGACAGGCACACAAGAACCACGCAAGAGACTAACAAGACACAACAAGGTCCAGGCAGGGAAGTGTGGGGAGAAGCTGGTAAATAAAGCCATAGGTACATGGGGATTGGCTGAGGAAGACACACCCAGGAGGACACTGTGGAAATACAATACATCAGGAGGTGAGCGGGCCTCCATAATAGCCAGGAAGGACTAGAGATGGAATAGGGCAGCAGCCAGAGAATGGTGTAGCAGCATGGCCAGGATAAGGGAACGCCACACAACCATCCCAAACGGGTAAGTTGGCGAGCAGCGATGTAACAGTTATGCACATGGGAAGGAAAAATCAATTCCATGATTACTTGTTAAACAGAAAAACTCTATGTAAAAGTGACCCGGAGAAGGGAATCCTAGTGGACAGTAAACTTAATTGTAGCAGCCAGTGTCAGGCAGCAGCTGCCAAAGCAAACAGGATCATGGGGTATATTAAAAGGGACATAGATGCACATGATGAGAACATTATTCTTCCATTATACAAGTCACTGGTTAGACTACACATGGAATATTGTATACAGGTTTGGGCACCAGTGCACAGGAAAGACATGGTAGAGCTTGAACGGGTACAAAAGTGGGCAACAAAAATAATAAAAGTACTGGGTGGACTGTAATACCCACAAAGATTAACAAAATTAGGGTTGTTCAATTTAGATAAAAGATGGGTTCTGGGGGACATAATAAATATGTATAAATATATCAAAGGTCAATATAGAGATTTCTCCCAAGATCTATTTATATCCAGGATTGTATCTAGAACAAGGGGGCATCATGTACATCTAGAAGAAAGAAGTTTCTACATAAACATGGAAAGGGATTTTTTACTGTAAGAGCAGTAAGGAGATGCCCTTGAAATCTGTGTGTTAACACGACCTTAACCCCAAACACACAAGTGGGCAATATTCTGGTTAAATACCAAAACGACTGATGTTATGAAGTGGTCTCCCAATCCCCAGACCTCAATCCACATTTGTGGAGTGACATCAAAACTGCCAACATGCTTATTCTCCCCCGGGTCCCTGCCACAGTATACTCGCCTCTCCCTGCTCCTTTCCCCAGTGTGCCTCTGCTGTGTGCCGGCGAACACCAGCTCTCTGAAATTTAAAGGGCCAGTGTGCTGGTAATTGCCAGGCACTGACCCTATATCTAGTTTACACTCCATGTCTTCCCTGCCAGATCTTTGGTGCTCCTGTCCATAGTGAAAGCATGTATCTAATATGCCTGCCATTACTGTTTACCAATTCTCCTGCCTGTTTACTCCTATTATGTTGCCTGCCCTGACCTCTCCGCCTGTCGCCGGCCATGTTATTGCCTACGATTCTGAACCTCACACACCCTGGCCACCACTACAAGGTAGTCGCATCAGAGGTAGTGACCTGGGTGTCTCCCGCCGCACTAGATCAACCAGCCTTGCAGCGTGGTCTAACAAAGACCGAGAGGCTCCTTAGACTCCTCTCCCTAACAGGGCTTATACCAAGGGGTTGTGGTGGTCCAGCGAATACACACCAGCAATGTGACAGCAGTGTAGTACAGTCCAGACAAAATATATCGTGCCAGCCAGAGTTAACTGACTATTTTAAATAAACATACCACAGGCTCAATGCTCATTAAAATGTCAAAAAGACTTTTATAAAATATTTCCAGCTTTTTACAAATTCTAGACTACAATTTTCAAATAACAAATAAAGTCTATAGGAAGTCTACAGTGTTTCAAAGTCCTCGTACAAGCGAGGTACTCACAAATTCCATTATATACTCCAGTAACTGTCAGCATGCTCTACATTCACCTGAATGGTCTCATGATGTTTTGGGGGTGGCTGCCTCCATCACGCAGGACTTTAGAACTTCTTATAGACTTTATTTGTTATTTGAGGAATGTAGTACAGTTTGCTTGGGCTGAAATATCTGTTTTCAGGTGTCAGACATAAGTAGACTCCATGGCACAAAGATGAAAAGCAATTCTCAGAAATAAAGGTCACACAACTAAATTCTATTGAAAAGCTAAATCTGGAAACAAATTTCAGTTTATACTGTAAATACTCAAGTTGGATAATGAAAATGCAAACACTGCAATTTTTTCGAATAGCTTATTATTACATTTTCTTCATTTGCTGTTTAGAAATTGATATTTCGATCGTGTTTTCATTTGGATGTGAATGTGCAGAAATCCCAGTACCTTTATGTATATGGAAATAAATGCTATCACGAGGATTGGGCTTTTTCTCATTTATTTGAAACACACTGCTATTATTTTGCACATAACTGTATAAACACTCGACCAATGAACAATAATTATATGCAACACATATGTATATATCAAATTCAAGATACCAAAGCATATAAAACAAAGTAATATTATGTCAGTCAATGAATATAGAATAAATCACTTTTGTAGTTAAGACCCTTCAGAAATGTGTCCCCAAATGAAAAATCCAGGCTGCCCTTCTAAAAAATAACTTTTGCCTATCATCTCCCCTTTGGAATTTCCTGATATGTTCTACCCCGAAGAAACGAAAGAAGCAAATACTCCCAGCACTAACCTCTCTAAAATGGTTAGATGCACCCGGGACATAAACATTGTTGGTATGAACAATGCCATATATGTGTTCCAAAATAAGTTTTTTCAGGGGTTGGTGGAACAGCCTACATAGAGAGCAACCAGTGCACTCTATGACATACACCTCAAATTCAGTGTTATGATTAACCCTTTACCGCCGCAGCCAGTTTTGGCCTTTGACAGAGCCCCATTTTTTTAATCTGACATGTGTCACTTTATGTGAGAATAGCTTTCTGACACTTTTACCTATCCTATCGTATAATAGGGGAGATTGAGGAGGAGCCCCTACCAAGGCTTACTGGTGTATAAATACATATTGGCAAGCAGCACAAAGTTATATATACGGAACTTTTACCTATCCATGTGATTCAGAGAATGTTTACTTGTGACACATTGTGCTTTAAGTTAGTAAGAAATTTTAGTTAAAAAAAATCCTTGTTTATTTGTGAATAATATTAAAATATTGTGAAAAATTTGAAAAAATTACCATTTTCAAACTTTTCAAAAATGTCTGTCTGTAAGACAGATAGTTATTCCACTCAAAACAGTTTATAACTAGCATCTATCATATGTCTATTGTAATTTGGCATCATTTTTAAATGTCTTTATTTTTTTATGACATTAGGGGTATAGAAATTTAGTAGTAAGTTTTTACATGTTCAAGAAAATTTGCTATATACATTTTTTAGGGACCAGTCCAGTTCTGACATGGCGTTGACACCCCCAGAAATGACTTCATCTAAGAATTTACACCTCAATACACTACATTATTCAAAACAGCATTTAGGAAGTCTATTAACTCATTAGGTGTTTCACATGAATTAAAGCAAAGTGGAGGTGAAATATCACTTTTTTTTTTGCAGATTTTCAGTTTCAGTTTTTAGCCATTATTCACAACAAGGTAGATGAGACCAGAGAAATGCAATTTAATATTGATTCCCCATTTTTAGAGATATCCCATATGTGGCCCTAGTGCACTATTTGGCTCAACCATAAGCCCCAGAGTAGGAGGAGCACCTACTGGAGTCTCTTTTCAATGCGATTTTATTTAGGTACCATTACAGGTTTGTGGATACCCCATGGTGCTAAAAATTAATAAACGCCCCTAAAAAGACCCCATATTGGAAACTAAACCCCTTAAGGAATATATCCAGGAGTATAGTGAATATATCAACTCCACAGGTGTTTCACAAATTTTTTAGCATTAGGCTGTGAAAATGTCTTGATTGTTTTTTTTACGGCGTTCACCGTACGCGTTAATTAATATGATACCAAATATGTGTACTTTATTTATTTTTGATCTTTTTTGGGGCGATTGTCATTTGCAAAGGGGAAAAGGGCAGTGTACATGTTTTTATTTTATTTTTTGTGTTTGTATTTCACTTTTTTTAGATTATTTTCACTTTTCGCCATAGGGGATTTGTATCAGTGATTTTCAGATTACTGATACAATAGAGAACAATACAGAGTAGAAATGCTCTACACTGGTCTCTATGCCGATTGTTAGTCACCATGCCCGGCAATACCCACAATGCATTGCGGGGCATGGTGACATGACAGACAGCCCAGAAGTGTTTTTTTCACTCACTGGGCTGTCTGGCAGGAGGCTGCGCCAACAGCAAACAGAAGAAGCTCCTGTCTTCTGTCTGTGCTTAGCTGCGGCGATCTTAATAGATTGCAGCAGCTAAGGGATTAATCACTCCCAGCTGGAGCACACTCTTGCCGTGGGTGATGCGGCATGAGGCCAGCGGTCGCGATTGTGCAGCCCGTGCTTGTGAGCCTGCACGCTGCAGGACCTTCCAGAACGTCCATTTGCAATAACGCATTTCTCGCTAGGATGTACCGGTACATCCGATGCTGGGAAGGGGTTAATGTAATTTTTTATGTTATAAACATATGGATGAATAAGAGTACATATGCTTGATTTTTTCATATATTTACATATCAAACATGTCCACATACAAACTGTTAATAGGGCCAACTGCCCTTAAAGGTAATATTATAGTATATCCAAATTGCTTGTTATATCCAGATCCGGAGTAGCTGACAAAGAAACCTGAGAGAGGCTGAGTCAGAATACAACTTTAATGAAGTAAGCACACGTATTTTTAAGTACAAAGTTTTGACAAGTTTCCCAGTAGCATCCATAACCATAGTTAATTCTTCAAACAATCATATCTTATCCTTTTCATATGAACAGGAAAATTCTACATGTATCTTTTCACATCCGACCATGAAAGTATAAGGGCTTGTCCTCACGGCATGGGTTTGCAGTCGGTTTTTCAGATGGTTTTTGGTTTTGAAAACCTTCTGCAAACCGGCTAGCAAACTTTAAAATGGACCTCTACGGAAAACCCACGCAGCGGTCCCAACATGTTCATTCTTCCGCCCGGTTTTCGGACGGAACATGAACATGTCTATGTGAAGGGTGAGAGCTATTTTCCTCTAATTGCACAGCCCAAAAACAGTACAAATACCGGCCGGATAAACCGACCTGTATATGTCATGTCCCGTGGGAACGCGGCCTAATTTTTGAAGCTGGGAATTTGACTAAGAAGACAAAGAACTGAAAGATTGCAAAAGAACAGATGATCCTTCTCTCAGGCTGTGTGAAAACCTTTAATAAGCTATAAGCTGACAACATAAAATATAAAAATATAAAATATATAAAAAATAAATAAAATATAAAAATATAAACCGTAAATATAAAATATATAAAAATAAAAGCTGAAAAGCAAGAACATAAAATGGAGGAGAGCAGACATACCTTTCTGCTATCTAGTCTCTGTCACTGCCCATAGTAGGTAACCAAGATGGAAAATCATGGTAACTTCTGGGTGATAATTGTGAACCTAAGGATTTACCATTTTTAGCTAGGAAACAACCCTTTTTTCAAAATATTGGCCAAAGAAGGATCCAGAGATAAAATTGGTAGATTTTTACAATTGATAGTAGTAACTTGTTTAAATTGGTGTCAGTTTGTTTTGTATTAATCCTATTAGAATCTGTATTATCTATTAATAAAAAAAAATAACAAGAAATAAAACTTCTGTTTTGTTTGTGTTATACATCAATTTGAGATTCTCCTGATCTATATATACACAAATATGCATGGAAATCCATAATCTTGGAGTCTTGTCTGTTCAAAACAATCAGAACATCGTCTGTATATTTTTCTTCCCACGAGCTCATGTATAAATTTGCAAGCAAGGGGGAAGATTTTGCTGCCATTGGGGCTCCTCTACTCTGCAAACATATGCATCATTAACCCCTTAAGGACCCTGGGTCCATAAGGGGCTTTGCAGGGGGATCGCTCCGCGACCGCCTGCACAGCCGCCCGGTGTTAGCGGCTAATCGCCGCTAAAACCCGGCCGTTACTGCACGAACTGGCAGCATCGCCAGCCCGCGCTGTTTAAGCCGTCAGACACCGCGGCAAAGATGGCCACGGCGTCTGAATGAATTAAGATCGGTGCCCCGCATAGCTGCAGCGATCCGACCCCCGGACTAGGCAGTGGGGAGCCTTGGGAAGGCTCCTGTCACTTCCATGTCCTGGTTTGCCCCACTTCCGTCAGCAGACAGGAAGTGGGGAAACCGTCATCTTTGTACAGTCTAATGTATTGCCTATGCAATGCATTAGACTGCATTGACAATCGCGCCACCTAGTGCTCAAGCACCATAGGTGGCCTCAATATTAAAGTAAAAAAAAAAATAAAGTTTTACAGTACAAAATAAAAGTATTAAAAGTTCAAATCACCCCCATTTCCCCATTTTACAAATAAAAACAATAAAATAAAAAAGTTACACATATTTGGTATCGCCGCGTCCGAAAAAGTCCGATCTATAAACATATAACATCATTTATCCCGTGCGCTGAACACTGTAGAAGAAAAAAATTCCAAACGGCAAAATTGCATTTTTTGGTCATTTTATGTCACTTAAAAAATGGAATAAAAGTGATCAAAAAAGTTGCATGCATTCCAAACTGCTAGCGATAAAAAGTACACTTTAGCCCGCAAAAAATGCACCCTCACTGATGTCTGTAAGTGTTAGTACAAAAAATTTATTGGTCGCACAAAATGGCGCCGCGGCGCATATTTCAAAAATAGAAAAAGTTTGGAATTTTTTTACGGTACCAAAACATAGCGGAAACCCTACATGTTTTGTATTTCAGGATGCATATCAACCTGTAGAATACAGATAACACATTGTATTGACCGAAGATTGAACGCCGTAAAAGCAAAACCCACGCAAACATGGCGAAAATACGTTTTTTTTCCCAATTTGTCCCACTTGTAATTTTTTTTGCGGTTTCCCAGTATATTCTATAGTATAGTGAATAACACCTTTAGAAAGTAAATCTTGTCCCGCAAAATAAAAGCCCTTATGTGTCTATGTAGGTGGAAAAATAAAAAAGTTATGGCTCTGGGAAGGCAAGGAGGGAAAACAAAAACGCCAGGTCCTTAATGGGTTAAAAGTAAAATAACTATGATGTAGCACAAATTTGACAATATCAAGAATATGTTTGTTAAGTGCTTCTGTGTATTCACTGTATTTATACAAATGATGGGCCAAAGCATTTATGGAAAAATCAATGTGGGATGCAAAGGAAATATCATATGTTAGCACTAATATCATGTTGAATGTGGCAAGTCAGTGCCCTATACTTAGGAAGAATCTCACCTATTCCAAGTAAGATTAAAGGGAAGCGGGAGATCATAAACATTGAGTACCCATTAATTTTATGATTTCTGTATGATCACCATGCCAGTACTGAGTTAAACATAGACAGGACTAGAATATGTGCAGCAGAGAGCCCAAAGAGCCACAGGACCTCCAACAATAGGAAGATGCTGCATTAAGTTAAAAGGTGTAACGAGCCAATAGTTCTTATAAAGGGGGCCCATTTGAATAATACCACGCGTGGATTAACCAATTTTTGATACTGGTTTCGCTTGGTAAGTAAAACTAGCAGAGTTTAAGCATCACTGTGGTTGCCCAAACCCAAAAATGGCCCAACTCAACTGTGAAATAGTATATTGTTTTCCGGGATCCTTGTCCTAAGGTTGGCGGTCTTAATCAAAAGATTGTTTCTGGTTAGAAGATCATAAAAAGTCCTAAAGCCATTAGGAGCTTGTTTTGTCAGATTCATAAACATAGAAGTCACCACTGCTGGAAGAGTGCATTGTTAATAGTGAAAGCTAGAGAATAGTGGGCACATGTATGACTAGGTCTAAAACTCACTTTGTTGGCCATGGCAACCAATCAGAGCTCATAGCAACCAATCAGAGTGCCCCTCTCATTGTACCAAAGCACTTTATGAAATGAAAGGGGCGCTCTGATTGGTTGCAATGGGCAGCAAAGTGAGCTTTAGACCAAGACAGTTTTCATACATGTGGCCCTAACTGCTTAATGTTCATATATTTGTAGACCTTAGTATTTGGCAAACCAGACCCTGAAGAGCAACAAAAGGCAGTAGGTGCGTGGTGTCATACATGTTGTCTAAAAGATGAATGCCACTCGCCACCTGTAGTGCAACGTTCGGATCTAGTGTATACTTAATTAGAAAATTAAAAAGGACAAGTAAATGAATTAACTCCTTAACGACCGCCCACCGTCTTTTGACGTCGGGCATTTCAGGTCATTTGTCTGCAGCGACATCTTTTGACGTTGCTGCAGACAGCGGAGTTTGCGGCTCCCAGTTCAGCAGCTGTGCTGAGAACGGGGCTGTACTACACAGCCCTGATCCCAGCGCAGCTCCTGCAAGTGCCGGGGAGCAGGGGAAACCTCCGCTCCCCGATGCTTTAACCCTTTGGTTGCCGCGGATCATCACCATAGTGCTATCAAAGGGTTTCCCTGCTCTGTCGGGTGATCGGAACACCCGGTGACCCGACAGAGCCCGGGGACCGGCTGCACAGTCAGCCCTGGAGACCTAGAGTGGCCCCAGGGCTGTCTGTGTAAGAAGCCAGTGATCAGGGAAACTGTGTGCTGTCCTGATCACTGCCTGTGTCAGACTGACAGATCATAATGTATTAGTATATATGAATATGCTAATACACTACTAAATGAAAAAAAAAAAGTAACAGTTCTTCCTTCATGGGTTTAAAAAAAAGTGAAAAACATAAAAAAAGTGTAAAAAAATAAATAAAATAAATATTTAGTAAAAAATAATTGTACATACATTTCACACCCCAAAAAACCTACACATATTAGGTATCCACAAGACCATAATAATGTGTAGAATTAATCTAACAAGTTAAGTGTGAAATGTGAATGGTGTAAAAAAAATGTAAAAAAACAAAAAAAAATGTAAAAAGTTTTAAAAAATTCTGCAATTATTATAAGTGAACTTAAACTATTCCAGCATAAAGTACAACTTGTCTAGAATAAAACGAGGCCTCATCCAACTGGGTCATTGAAAAAATAAAAAAGTTACAACTGTTGAAACGCAAGGAGGCAAAAACTAAAAAAAAATGTTCTGGTCATTAACTACTTTTCAGGCGTTCGGCTTAAGGGGTTAAATTCCCTGTCCAAAAATGTGGGAGGGGGAGACAAGCCGTAAATAACCTTAGCTAGTCATCATAGATGGCTGGGAGGGTAGTGTCAAGGGGCAGATTAAAAACCAGAGAGCATCAGTCCAAAAGGCCAGTCTGCATCCATTTTTGGCCATTTTAAGTTGGGGTTTAGATGCCACCAGTGCCTAAGTGAAGTTAAAGTTACAGCTCTGTGGAATGCAGGTAGATTTGGTAGACTCAGGTCCTCTAATTGCTTATGTCGACTCAAAAGGTAAAATGGTACCAGCTTAGGTAGTTTGTTCAGTCATGTAAATTTATTCATTTGTTTGTGGAACAATAGAATCACCGATTGTGGTAAAGGGACAGAGTGTGGAGAAAATATAGGATTTTAGGTAATATAATCATTGTAAATTACTATTCTACCCAACAAGGAATTCTCTATGCATCCCAACCAGTCAAATTCCCCATGAACAGATCTCAGTAGTGGAAGAAAATGAATCTTCAAAAGTGAGGTGTGCTATGCTGCTATGAGGGTTTCTAAGTAAGACATGTGGGACTCTTGCCATTGGATAGGATGCCTTGATTTTAATTTATTTCGGATGGGGGAGAAAGAAAGAGGCCAGGATTAGTGATTTTGTTACGTTGACTTTGTTGTAGGATAGTTTACCAAGTGTGACTAGGACATCAATCACTGCTTTAACCCCTTAAGCCGAACGCCTGAAAAGTAGTTAATGACCAGAAGATTTTTTTAGTTTTTTGCCTCCTTGCATTTCAACAGTTGTAACTTTATTATTTTTTTCAATGACGCAGTTGGATGAGGCCTCGTTTTATTCAAGACAAGTTGTACTTTATGGGGGAATAGTTTAAGTTCACTTATAAATAATTGCAGTATTTTTTTTTTTTTTTTACACCATTCACATTTCACACTTAATAACTTGTTAGATTAATTCTACAGGTTATTACGGTCGTGTGGATACCTAATTTGTGTAGTATTTTTTGTGTGTATAATTTATGCACAATTATTTTTTACTAAATATTTATTTTTATTTTATTTATTTATTTTTGTATTCTTTTTTTCTTACACTTTTTCTGTTTGTTTTTTTTGACTCCCATGAAAGGAGAACTGTTTTACATTTTTTTTATTTTATTTTTTTACACTTACTAATGTATTAGCATATTTATATATGCTAATACATTCTAATCTGTGTCACTTTGACACAGGCAGTGATCAGGACAGCACACAGTGTGTCCAGGTCACTGGCTTCATACACAGACAGCTCTGGGGCTACTCTAGGTCCCCAGGGCTGACAGTGCGGCCGTTCCCCGAGCTCTGTCGGGTCACCGGGTGTTCCGATCACCCGACAGAGCAGGGGAAACCCTTTGATTGCGCTGCAGTAACACACCGCCGCAAAGGGTTAAAGCACCGGGTTGCGGAGGTTTCCTCCGCACTCCAGTGCTCGCAGGACATGCGCTGGGATCAGGGCTGTACTACACAGCCCCGATCCCAGCACAGCTGTGGCGCCGGGCGCTGCAAACTCCGATGTCTGCAGCCACGCCAAAAGACGTCGCTGCAGACGAACGACCCGCACCGGCCGCCGTCAAAAGATGGTGCACGGTCGTTAAGGAGTTAAGGAACATTTCAACATTTTTAAGAGAAGAATAACAATCAGCGAACAGATTTATCTTACAAGAAGTATTTGCCACGTCCTTATCCTTAATCTAACCCTGACATGCTTCTCTGGTAATGGTGAATGATTTAGATAAAATTCCATTGAATCCTAGGACTCTGGTGATGGAGGGGTCTAAACAGCACAAGGCTACAGAGCTTTAATCCGTTCCTGTCGGACGGTCATAATAACATGGCTCTAAGTTTTTTTCCTCCTTGCCTTCTGAAAGCCATAACTTTATTTTTCCACTAACATAGACGTATGAGGACTTTTTTGTTGCGGGACAAGATGTTCTTTCTAATGGTGTTATTCATATTACCATAGAATATACTGGGAAACCGCAAAAAAATTCTAAGTCGGGCAAAATGTGATAAAACATACTTGCGCCATGTTTGCAAGTGTTTTGGTTTTACGACGTTCAATCTTCTGTAATATGATGTAATATGATGTGAATATTCTACAGGTTGATACACATCCGGCAATACCAAACATGTACGGTTTCCATTATGTCTTGGTATCGTAAAAAAATTCCAAACATTTTCTATTTTTGAAATTTGCGCAGTGGCGGCGCCATTTTCTGCAACCAATAACTTTTTTTTTTACTAACACCTAAGGATGTGAGCGAGGTGCCATTTTTTGCGGACTGAGGTGTACTTTTTATTGCTAGCAGTTTGGAATACATGCGACTTTTTTGTTTAAATTTATTCCAATTTTTATGGGATGTGAAATGACCAAAAAAACACAATTTTTGGCGTTTGGAATTTTTTTCTTCTATGGTGTTCAGCGAACAGCACAAATTATGTTATATTTTAATAGATCAGACTTTTTTGGACATGGCGATTATCAAATATGTGTAACTTTTTTATTATGGTGTTTTTTTTTATTTGTAAAATGTCAAAAGGGGGATGATTTGACCTTTTAATTTTTTTATTTATTTTACACTTTCAAACTTTTTTTTTTTTTTTTTTTACTTTGATCTCCCTATGGCTCTTCACCAGTAGGAGGTGAAATAGTTTCTACAACCTAATGGATTGCATAGACAATGAATTATGGTGTACAAAGATGGCGGTTTCCCAACTTCCTGCCTGGGGCTGGAAACATGGCAGTGATAGAGGCCTTCACAAGGCTTCCAGCTGCCATGTTCAACGATTGGGACACAGCGATCTCACCGCTGATTTTCCGATCGGAGTGAGGACCCGTGCGTGGCCCCGTTTCTCATTCAGATGCTGAGGCCATCCTAGCCGTGGCGTTTAAGTGGTTAAACAGCATGGGAGGGCGGTGGTGCCCCCCCCTCCTCCGCATTGTAACCGCCGGGTGTTAGCTGTAATTAGCCGCTAGCACGCGACGGCTGTGTAGCTACGAAGTCCCTTACCGGCATCAGGAAATATCCATATCTCCAATGTCAGTGAGAGGTTAAAGATTTAATGTTTATCAGTAAGAAATACATACAAGCTCTTGTGCTATTGATAAGACACAGCAGGGAGTGAGTTCACCATTTCAGCTATGGCCGCTAGAGCCGCTAGAGAGGTGGTCAGCAGTGAGATAAGAAGTGCTCTGAAATGAAGCAAAATCAGAAAAGCAATGTATTTGGTAATAATCTTTATTAACCTTTGGCTACATGTTTAAAGCTAAGCAATGTTATGGGAATACCCCTATAAGGCCTCTTTTATGTGAAATAAATGTAGTCTGACAATGACATCCGTTGGTGTGAAATCGGGCAGGAATTTTGTTCTGGAGAGTCTTTACAGCTTATCAATGATAAGATCATGCTTGGAGGTTGATAATAGGACCGGTTTACTTAGTTGATGCAGATGAGGAGTCACATCTGAGGAAGGGGACGACTTAAGGATCTCTCTAAATTTGACATTACTCCTATGATGCTGATCCTCTAAATCAGCAAGTTTTATTTCAATCTTTTCTATTCTATCTACCAGTTGACCTAACAGTTGGTTACGGGCATCTACCAGGCCATTCCCAACAGAGAAGAACTTGCTGATTTTGTTTTTGATGTGGTTCACTTTCCCGCCCAGTTCACTTATATATAGACTATGCTCATGTAGTACTGAAAGAAGGCTCTGTTGGATAGAGGTGTGTAATGCCAAAATAATGTCCTCCAGGAATGACTTAGACACAGCTTGATTTGATGTAGAGAGGTCATCTAGGACATCACCGTTTATAACTGATAGGGATTAGATAGCAAAGAAATGTCAGCTCTGCTGTTTTGATCAATACTTCAGCAATTTTATACTTGCTTCACCTATAATTACCAGCGTACAGTTGGTTACTCTAAGGCAGTTAAGAGGTTGCATCATCTTGTACCAAACTGGTCATTAGATTCTATGAAAAAAAATAATCATAAGGTATGTCTAAGAGAAAAAAATAACATCAATAAAGCAGCAGAATTTAAAGCAGTATAGAAAACCTACTATCAGCAGTGCATCCTTGGCGTTGTCTTCCATGAAGTAAAGGCTTGTGTGAGTGGCAGAGTCTGGTAAAGGAGAATATATAGGCTTTCATTGAAAACAGAGGCTGTGCCGCCTACAGGTCAGTAGATGGCAGCAATGCTCAAACAACCAAAAGACTGTAAAAAGCAGAAATAGATCCTAGGTTATACACCATACGGGACCAATGTATTACCCCAGTCTGTGAAAATTGGAGCTGTGATTTTATTGTGTAAAAGCAGTAAAACATAAAAAATACACAAATTGGGTATCACTGCAATCATATCGACCTGTTGAGTAAAGCTAGGATGTCATTTACAGCGAACAGTGACTGCTGTAAAAAATAAGAATAAAAAAACACTACCAGGATTGATGTATTTTGCTTAAAATGCCTCACAAAAACCTTAATAAAAAGTGATCAAAGCATCATATGCCCTCTATAATGGTACCAATAAAAACATCAACTCATCCTGCAAAAAAACAAGACCATAATCCGCTCCGTATGTTTTGCCAAGTTTTTCAATACAGGTTTTAGGTACAGCTTTAAAGAAGGCCAATCAGTCAGGGTGCAACACAATTTTATTTAACATAGAATATAACATATAAGAATAAACTGGTTACAGAAAATAGTGTGACATTGGGGACAGTTTTGCTAAATATGTATTTACAAAGGTTAAATACTTACAAACTTCACCTCCTCGGAGCTTATAACAACATCACCTGTTTTATGACTTCAACCATTGAGAAGCTAAATGGCGAAAACAGGGAACTCCAGGAGGGACTCAACACCAGCAAGAGCGTCCTCAGCACTGGGTACCAGCTTCTAATTTCACCAAAGCCTCTCTGGCTCTAATATGTCTTTAAAAAAAACAGGCAGACACAACCTACGTATTGTGTCCACTTAGAATACAAAGTTCTTTTGTATTACCTCAACTTGTATCATGGAGGGGCCAGCTCCCTGAGACTAAGATAAGAAAATACAGAATCACTCGAAATCAGACGATGCAGCCCCCTTAGGTCGTAAATTAAGTGAAGTCTGTAGGCTTGAGAGATATACAGAGGTATGCAAGCCTGTGTGATTATAGCTTGTGATACAACACTGGAATTATAATTGGATTAATAAACAAGAAATGGAAATTATGACATCAAATAGTCACATATTTCACTAGCATCACAGTATACGAAAACAAAAAAAAGTTATTGCTATGAGCCGGTGGAGACATAAAAACGTGTTTTTTTTAATAAACATTTCTATTGTTTAATAGTAATAAAACTACTATCCTGTTATTTACACTGCACAGCGAACTCTGTTAAATTGAAGCCCAAACAACAATGGCAGAGGTGCGTTTTTTTCCACACCATTTTCATGGCCGAATGCTAAAAAACAATGGAACATCTGTCAGCCCAAAATGCACAATACACCCCTAGATGAGATGCATGAGGGGTGTTGAATCCAAAATGGGGTGACTTCTGGAAGGTTTCACCTGTTCTAGTACTTTGGTGGCTTTGCAAATGCAACATGGCACCCACTAAAATTTGCATTCCAAAAGCCAAATAACGCTCCTTCCCTGCCATGCGCCCAAACAGCAGTTTACACACACATATAGGGTATTGCTGAACTTGAAAGAAATTACGTAACAAAATTTCCAGGATTCCTTGTAAAAATTAAACATTTTCAGCTTAAATTGCAGATTGTTGGAAAAAAAAATAATTTCTTTAATTTTCACCGCCTAACACTAAAGCAATTTGTGAAACACCTGTTGGGTCTATATACTCACTACACCCCTGGATACATTCCTTAAGTGGTGTAGTTTCCAATATGGTGTCTTTTAGGGGTGTTTATTAAGCTTTAGCACCTTAGGGTGTCTGCAAACCTGAAATTGCGCCTAAATAAAATCGTATTGAAAATGAGACCCCAGAGAACGGTAGGTGCTCCTATTCTGGGGCTTGTGGTTGAGCCAAATAGCGCACTAGGGCCAGATATGGGATATCTCTGAAAACGACAGAATTGGGGGAATCAATTTTGAGTTGCATTTACCTTGTCACATCTGCCATGTTCCAGTGAATAATGGATACAAATAGAAAATCTGCCAAAAAGTGAAATTTAGAAATTTCACCTTCAATTTGCTTTAATTTCTGTAAAATGCCTAAAGTGTTAAACTTCCTAAACACTGTTTTGAATACTTTAAGGGGTGTAGTTTCTTAGATGGAGTCATTTATGGGGGGTATCTAACATGCAGATCCCTCAAAGCCATGTCAGAACTAGATTGGTCCCTAAATAAAATGTGAAAAATTACTACTAAATTTCTAAGCCTAAAAAATAATTAAAAAATTTATGCCAACCTACAGTAGACATAAGGTAGATGCTAGCTATAAACTATTTTGTTTTACACACAGACATTTTTGAAGTTTGAAAATGGTAAATTTTTCAAAATTTTCAGGATATTTTTCACAAATAAACAATGATTGGATCAAAATTTCTTACTAACTTTTAGCACAATATGTCACGAGAAAACATTCTCTGAATCACATGGACTGGTAAAAGTGTAAAAAAGTTATTCTCACATTAAATGTCACATATCAGATTTCAAAGATGGGGTTCTGTCAGGAAGGTCAAAACTGGCTGTGGTGGTAAGGGGGTAAATGGTGACACAATCAGATATTAATACAGTGTTAAAGGGGTTGTCTAACTGCATTGATTCATCTTACCTGAGTCCTGTTTTCTTGGTTTCATTTTGAATTCAGGGGCGTGTTTACTGGCTTCTACTAGGCTGCAGTAGAAGCCAGGTCTGTAGCTATAGCAACCAGTGCTGGCAGCCTATCGGGGTAGATCATACAGGTCTGTAGCTATAGCGACCTGAGAAGCTGATGCAGCCCATACAAGATGGGATATCTAGGAATAGGTAGGTCAGTCTTAATGGACACATATTACAAAGTGACTTGTTTTTGCAAGATCTTTAACATAAAAAGCAATCCTTGTAGCGAGACAACCCCTTTAAGGTATATTTATATGGTATTAATAACCAAACTATGGACTGAGAAAAAAATGCTTCAAATAGAATAAAATGTGTACTTGTAAACAAGACAAAAAAAAAAACCCCAACATGCACATCTGCCAGTCATGTCTACAAATGTTCCTCTTTACAAAAATTGCCAAAAAAAGTTCAAGATGTAGAGGTTGTACATCACTTCTGAGTTTTACTGTATGTATAAACAAATTTACTAAACTGATTGAATCCACTCCATTTTAATAACGACGCGGAGAGTAAGAACGAGACCTGGATCGAGACCTGTATCCACCTCTGCTATAGTATGGTGAAGGAGAGCGCCGTGTCTTCTCCGTCTGACGTAGCCGTTTCTTTAAGCCCTTTCATTTCCTAGGGAGCCGGTGTTGAAGACGGTGACCGAGCAGCGAAGATGAGCGACAGCGGGGAGCAGAATTTCGGCGATCGGGAATCTCGATCTGCTTCAAGAAGTGGAAGTGCGCGACGCTCAGGCAAGTCGGCAAGCCACTCTCCCAATCGTTCACCTGCACAATCTCGGTCTAAAGAGGGGTCAAGACGTTCAAGATCCAAATCTAAGTCGAGATCTGAATCCAGATCCAGTTCAAGGAGAAGTTCTCGTCGTCACTATACAAGATCTCGGACTCGTTCAAGATCTCACAGAAGATCAAGAAGCCGTTCATATAGCAGAGATTATCGAAGGCGTCATAGCCATAGCCATTCTCCTATGTCAAATCGTAGACGTCATGTTGGTAATAGAGCAAACCCTGATCCCAACTGTTGTTTGGGTGTATTTGGCCTAAGTATTTATACCACAGAGCGTGACCTAAGAGAAGGGTTTTCAAAATATGGTCCAATAGCGGATGTTTCCATTGTGTATGATCAGCAGTCAAGGCGCTCCAGAGGATTCTCATTTGTGTATTTTGAAAATGTTGATGATGCAAAAGAGGCAAAGGAGCGGGCCAACGGCATGGAACTGGATGGGCGAAGGATAAGAGTTGATTTCTACATAACTAAAAGGCCTCATACACCTACACCAGGGATTTATATGGGACGTCCAACCTATAGTGGCAGTTCTCGCCGAAGAGACTACTATGATCGCGGTTATGACCGGGGAGGATATGATGACCGAGATTACTACAGTCGTTCATCCTACAGAGGAGGCGGAGGCTGGCGTGGCGGTCAAGACAGGGATCAGTTTTCTAGAAGGCGATCTCCTTCACCATACTATAGCAGAGGTGGATACAGGTCTCGATCCAGGTCTCGTTCTTACTCTCCGCGTTGTTATTAAAATGGAGTGGATTCAATCAGTTTAGTAAATTTGTTTATACATACAGTAAAACTCAGAAGTGATGTACAACCTCTACATCTTGAACTTTTTTTGGCAATTTTTGTAAAGAGGAACATTTGTAGACATGACTGGCAGATGTGCATGTTGGGGTTTTTTTTTTTTCTTGTTTACAAGTACACATTTTATTATATTTATATGGTGCATTCATTATGCTGATAAAAATATTTTCATGAAGCTCCAGTTTCTTTATTGTGCCACGGATTAGTATGAAATAAAATGCATTTATACACTTATTAATCCCTTATGACACACTGTACATTTACGCCTTGGTGCAAGTAAGGTTCTATGTAGCAGGATTACTTAGTAATCCTGCTACATAGAAGGCTGTTGTCAACCTGTCAGTAACAGCAGGGAACAGAGCAGGCTTAACCCTTAAAAAAAGTCTTTTAAATGAATGAGAAACCGTGCTATGTACAATTTTTCACTCTGATTGGCACCCCCGCAGTGAGATCGCAAAGTGCCAATTGTTTAACACCGCAGCTGGGAGCCTTATGGTGGCTTCCATTGCCACAATGTCTCCCGATTTCTCACTTCCTGTTCCAGGCAGGAAGTTATGAAACAACCATCTTTAAACACCCTTCTGCATTGTTCATACAATGCAGAAGGGTGTACTGACAATTATGCCCCCAAGTGCTCAAGTACCCTAAAGGAACTGAAAGTTATCGTAAGAAAAAAAAAATGTTTAAAAGTATAAATACATTTAAAAAACTGTTAAAAGTTCAAATCACCCACTTTTGCCACAGTTGCACAGAATTCGTAATTGCACCCGTAAAAGTGTAATCTATTAAAATATAACATAATTTTTCCCCTGTGCTGAACACCCAAAATACACAATTTTGGCATTTGGAATTTTTTTTCTTTTACGGTCATTTCACTTCCCCAAAAAATTGGAATAAAAAGTGATCAAAAAGTCGCATCTATCCCAAAATAGTACCAATAAAAAGTGCACTTCAGCCCACAAAAAATGCTCAGGTCCATAAAAGGAAGAACAAAAAAGTAATTGTTGCAGAAAATGGCGCTGCTGCGCAAATTTGAGATAGAAAGTGTTTGGATTTTTTTATGGTACTAAAACATAACAAAACCCTACTTATTTGGCACTGCTGGAATAATATCAACCAGCAGAAGACAGATAACACTTTATCCTGAAAAATGCTATAAAAACAGCACCCCTGCAAACACGGCGCAAGTACATTTTGTTTCACAACTAGATTTTTTTTTTTTTTTTTTTTTGGGGGGGAGGGGGTTCCCAGTATATTCTATAGTATGGTCAATGACATAATTAGAGAGTACATCTTTTTCCGCAAAATAAAAGCCCTCACATGCTTTTGTAGTTGAAAAAACAAAAAAAATGGTCCTTAATGGTTCAACAACTTTGCACAAACCATCTTCTCTGGAAATGTTAGTTACAGGTAAATCAGGAAATTCTGTAAATTTGTCATCTGGTGGTGACAACTTATTCTTGCCAACATTCATCGATCAGGTCTTTTGTTTTAATAGAGAGTAATATTTGTTAGTCTAGGGCAGTATGTTATTGTAATACATTCTTCTTTAGATTTGCACTGTGCATTTTCTATTTAGGCTGCTATGTTAGTAACAGAACATTGTTTTCTATGTTCGTTCCAATGTACACGCACAGTATAGGTTCAATGCGCATGGGCAGCTGTTCAGACACTACTTCATTGCTCATGAGTAGTATTGTTCTACATGCATGTACAATACATTGCTTGTATGGAGGAGTAGTTACGGGACTAGTGCATGTGGGTTAACCCCTTCATACTGTAGCCTAGTTTTTTTGTACCGTTCGTTTTTCCACTCCACATTCCAAGAGCCATAACTTTATTTTTATTTCTACATAGTCATATGAGAGCTTGTTTTTTGAAACAAGATGTACTTTTTAATTGTACCATTGACCGTGTCATATAATGTACTAGTAAACTGAAGAAAAATTCTAAACGGAGTGAAATGTGAAAAAAAAACATAATTGAGCTATTTTTGCAGGGGATTTGTTTTTATGGAGTTTCCTGTGCGGTATAAATGGCATGTTATCTGTATTTTACAGGTTGGTACAGTTCCTGTGATACCAAATACGGTATGTAGTTTTCGTTATGTCATATTACTTTTAAAATAACATTTTCTATTTTCTCTTCCTTTGAGCTGCAGCACCATTTTCTGCGACCAATAACTTTTCTTTTTCTAACTATTGACCAGAATTAGTGCTTGTTTTTTTTTTTTTTTCTAGCATCCTGAAGGGTAATTTTTATTTTTACCATTTTGGGATACATGTAAATTTTTTTTTATAATCTTTTATTCCAATTTTGTGGGGACACTGAGTGGCCTAAAAAAAAAAAAAAACACAGTCTTGGCACATGAAATTTTTATCTTCTACGGAAAGATCCTTTGAAGGTCCATGAATTCTTGTGTATAAAAAGTCTGAATTTTCAGTTTCTTGTATAACACCATGTCTGACAAAGAGAGCTAGTACCCTCAAAAGCTTACCATCAAATATACTCAGTTAGCCTCTAAAAGGTTTCGCCTCATTCTTCACTTCTACTACTATGGCTAACACGGTACAACATTATACTACTATAAATGATGTTCTATTTTAACAGATTGGACTTTTGCCAATGCAGCGATATAAATTCTGTGTAACTTTTTTTTTTATTTGTAAAATGGTTTTCAAATTATTTTATATATATATTTTTTTATATATTTTTATTTTTACATGTATGCTTGTAGCCCCACTAGGGCTGAAGACCATTGTTACACGTCCCCGATGGGAGGAACTTAAGTCTTTTTTTTTTTTTTTAAAGTCCAAAAATTAAAACATTAAAAATAAAATAAAAACACGTACACTGCCCTTTTTCCCTTTACAAACGGCAATTGCCCAAAAATGAATGAAAATACATAAAGCATGCATATTTGGTATTGCTGTGTGTGTAACGACTTACCCTATAACTGTCTCATGTTATTTAACTTATCCGGTGAATGCCACAAAAAACACCACAAAAAAAACCAAACAGAATTGTGATTTTCATTCATCCTGCAGCACATAAAATGGAATAAAAAGCGATCAAAAAGTCATATAAATGCCAAAAGCGCTACCAAAGAAAACGTCAGTCATCCTGCAAAAAAAAAAAACCTTTATACAGCTCTGTATACGGAAATATAAAAAAAATATGGCTATAAAAAAATAGTGATGCATGAATATTGTTTTACACAATAAATATATTTTTTTAAAGCGCTTCAACTTAAAAAAAAAAAAAAAAAACGATATAAATTGGGTATCGCCATAATCGACCCACAGAGTCAAGCGAACTTGTCATGTATTCTGCACGGTGAGCGCTGTTGAAAATAATCACTACTGGGACTGCAATATTTTCTTCACCCAGCCTTCCATAAAACGGATTTAAAAGCATTCAAAAAGTCTTGACCCCCCTCAAAAAAAAATTATACCAATAAAAAGTCAACTGCAAAAAACAAGTCCATACACAGAAAAATAAAAAATTATGGCTCTCAGACTATGGCGATACAAAAACATGTTTTGAATAATAGTGTTTTTATTGTGTAAAAGCAGTAAAAAGATATAAAAAAAATAATAACATATACAAATTGGGTAGCTCTTTAATTGTATTGACCTACTGAGTAAAGATAGTATATCATTTACACCGCACGGTGACCTTGTAAAAAATAAAAAACACTACCAGGATTGCTGTATTTTTTTGAAAACACCTCACAAAAACCTTGATAAAAAGCAATCAAAGCATCATCTGAATCACATGATACCAATAAAAACGTCAACTCATCCCGCAAGAGAAAAACCCTTAATCGCCTCAATATACAGAAAAATAAAGTAATAAAACATAAAAAAAAACTATATAAAATTGATATTGTAATTGTACCGATCCGCATAGTAAAGTTATCCAGACACTTATACCGCACGGCAAACTGTAAAAATGAAGCCCAAAAAACAATGGCGGAACTGTGTTTTTATTCATTTTCATGGCCCAATGCTTAAAAAAAAAAAAAAAAAAAATGTGGAACATCTGTGCACCGAAAATGCACAACACATCCCTCGATGAAATCCATGAGGGGTGTTGAATCCAAAATTGGTCGACTTCTGGAAGATTTCACCTGTTCTGGTACTTTGGGGGCTTTGCAAATGCGAAATTGCACCCACTGAAATCTAACCCAAAAAGCCAAATATGCCCCCCCCTTGAAACCCCCTGCCATGTGCCCAAAAACGCTGTCTACACCCACATATATAAGAGGGGCAAATTTCTCAAAAATTTGATTCGGTGACTTTGCCGTTTTTTCCCGAAATTGTTTGGGTCCAAATTACTTGGGGACGAACCCAATTAAAAAACAGCATTTCCAAGCTGCACAGACCCTGCAGGCTGCTGTAAAAAACGTTTATGCCTGCTTAAATATGAAGGAGTTTGGGTTTTGGTCTTCATCAATGTTGTGTTTAGTATGAACGAATACTGCCCGCTCTTAAAATCGTTTCACTATAAAATTCCCTGGGGCATTAGGGGGGAAAAAATGAAAAAAAAACTGAAGGGGGAAGTACCCGATAAAGTCAGGGCAGCAAAAAGCGGGAAAAAAACAAGCTGAAGTAGATGGGAAACATCAGTGACAGAGTGGGGAGGTGACGGGGGCACCCACAGCAGCGGGGGCAGAGAGGGCACAATGACTTTCTGGAGGTGGAAAAACGGGAGTGGGCCCCAAAAGGTGGCACAAGCACGGTGGAGGTCAGGGGCAGCAGCAGCATGAGGTCAGACAGGGGCACAAAGACTTCTGGAGGTTGCAAAAACGGGAGGAGGCCACAGAGTGGCACAATGAACAGGTGGGGGTCACGCAGCAGATGAGGTCAAGTGGCAAAATGAAAAATTCTGGAGGTGGAAAAAAAGGGAGTAGGCCCCAGAGTGGCACAATGCACAGTGTGGAGGCCCCCGGGGGGGCACAGCGCAGGGGTCAAACATTGGCACAATACTTCTGGGGGTGGCAAAAACGGAGAAGGCCACAGAGTGGGCACAATGACACAGTGTGGGGGGCACGGCCAGCAGCTGAGTAAAGTGGCACAATAAAAATTTGGATGGAAAAAACAGATAGCCACAGAGGGCACAATGACACGTGTGGAGGCACGGGCAGCAGCTGAGGTGAAGTGGAACAATGACATTTGGAGGTGGAAAAACAGGTAGGCCACAGAGTGGCACAATGACACAGTGGGGGGCACGGCAGCGCAGCATAAGGTCAGACAGTGGCACAATGAAATTTCGGGGGTGGCAAAAAAGGAGTAGGCCACGAGGGCCAATGACACGTGTGGGGTCACGGCAGCAAGCACTGGGGTCGACAGTGGCACAAGACTTCTGGAGGGGGCAAAAACGGAGTAGGCCACGGTGCCAAAAGACACAGTTGGAGGGACGCCAGCAGCGCATGAGTCAGCAGGGGCACAATGAATTCTGGGGTGGCAAAAACAGGGAAACCCACAGAGTGGCACAATGACAAGGTGGAGGTACCGCAAGCAGCAACAACAGAAAGGCAATGAGGTAAAAGGAGTGGAAACAAGCACTTTTGGGGAGGTCAGGCGAGCAAGCAGCAGATGAGGTCGGGCAGGGGGCCAAAAGACATAGGTGGAGGGGGGTGGAAAACAGTTGGAAAATGGTTGGGGCCAAGGGAGAAACGCAGCAGATGTGTGGGATCAGGCGGGGGGCGGATCAAATAGTGGCTGGGGGAGGTGTTTTAACCAGACTCATTTCTCCAGTTTTGGGTGAGGCATCATGGTGATGTAGTCTGAACCTAAGCATTGGTGTGTGGAAAACTGGCCCCATCAGCCTATTCTCTTTACAAAGGCAGTTTCACATTTCCCCTGGACAAGCGGGGTTCTCCTTGGGGGAACGTGGCCCCCGCCGCACTAAACACCCGCTTGTGCCCCCACTAGGTCGGGCGGACAGCTTCTCCACGCAAAAACTCGTAAGTTGGGGGCCCAACATCCAGTTTGGCGCCCGTAGCCCCAGAGGATTTCTAACGGGGGTGGCAGGTGCTGTCCAAATTAGACCCCCCACTGTTGGTTCAGGGTCTGCTCCGGGGGTCCCTTTGCTCGGGAAAAATGCCCTCCTCACAGGCGGGTGAAGGGAAAGCTGCTCATCAGTGCTCCAGACTTGGGTTTGCTGCTGGGGAGCTGGTACTGCATCTTCCCCCACCTTCCCCCCAGCCCCGCAGCGTAGTAGTAGGCTGAAGGACCCCCGGCGACCTGTCGGGGAGGGAAAATCCGCAATAGGAGCGGCCAACTGACTCGGGGTTTTCCTTAGTATTTAGTTTGTCCCCCTCTAAATAGCTGGGAAAATGTCTCCCATTTTGGACCGGTACGGGCCCCAATAGGGTGGAGAGCCAAAAAGCATCCCACTGCCTTTTGCGACTATTGGCTGTCACTACCAGGCAAATCACATGCGGGGGCCATCTGCAAAAGTGACGCCGGGGGGCTCCCTCCCTCCATCTCCACTGTATACTGCCATGGTGCATGGGTCCCCCTGCCTCGTTTCCTCATCTCCACTACCCCCCCTCCAGCTGCCTCCTTGTCACTGGGTAAAAATCCACTCTTTCACCAGCAATGTTTTGCTCCAATGTCCTCCCCTCCATTTTTTCCACCCCGGACTCTGTGGCCGGAGATGGGGGTGCCACGTTCCCCCTCCCCCGCCCAGACAGATTTTTCAGATTTTGTTCCAGGACATGAAACAGTGAAAGAGTTATTCATCCCGGGGCCTGGCGCTACAAATACGTGCCTCCTCGAAAGGCCCCAACAAAAGGCAGGTGTCACGCATGGTGCCACTGGTGACATCAAAGTTACCAGGGGATACTCCTGTCCCCCTGGATCACAAAAATTCGTTTAAAAGGCCCTTTTTCTGTTCATACAGTTGGCCAACAGTGGGCCCGGGTGGAAAACCAAGGGTGGAAACATCGCATATCAGGTGTGTTGGGGGAGGCCGTTCTGCCGCTGAACTGGGGAGGGTGTCCCCGGTTTTTAGGAATGGATGAAGTGCTGACAGTTTCCTGGCTTTTCAATTTATGAAATCGGTGGAAGACTTCGGAAACTTTTTTTAAACCCGATTGAAACCATCCCCAGGGCGCATGACCATCCTCCTCGGTGCAGCGCCAACCATGTTCCCCCCATTTCCGTCACATGGTTCCAATTTGCAGTTGGCGGGAGAAAAACCACACATCGTTTCTTGCTGCAGAGCGGAGCAGTTCCTCCCCTCTGTGACTTGTTCGCCGAGGAAGCCCGGTGTAGAACTGCGTGACCCGCTGTGCCCTACACTTTTGGTATGTGGAGCAGTACTTGTGGAGGCTGGATGGTGGTGGTGGGGTTTAGGAGGAGGGGATATTGGGGCAGGAGCCGAGTTTGACAAGTGGGGAGAAAGCCCGTTCCTGTCCCAAATTGTTGGTGTGCCGGGCAGAAGCAAATTCACATGGGCCGTAAAGGACATTATGGCCCTGACCGATTCCTTGGAACACCTTTGGGAAAGATAAGCCAATGACTGGCCCCCCCCTTCTGTTCTACATATTTAGAAGTGCTGGTACTCCTTTTTGGAAAAGAAAGAGGGGTTGGAATCTCCCATCTCGGCTCGGCACAAGCCATAAGTTCTTGAAAAAGGGCGAGTCCACCATTTTTGGAAAGGGAGGGACTGCAGTACCAACAACTTTGACATGAGCATGGTCAGCTTCTGCACCTTAGGATGGTTGGACGCATACTGTTGTCTCTTTGAAATCGCCTCGCTGAACGACTGCTGGCGCCATGAGTAGCGAGGAGCAGGAGCATCTGGACCGGGAGATGATGGAAAAGAGAAACAGCTTCCTTCTGCAGAGGTGGTGGAGCCTTGACTGGCTGCAATGGCATGCGTGCCACTGGACGCTGCTGCTGCTGTGGCGGCAGGATGGACCACCACATCTGAGCCACGTTTCTCCCAGGCCACCGGATGGTGACGCTGCATGTGTTGACGCAGGGCCGTGGTGCCAACGTTAGCTCCCTGGCCACGCTTCACTTTCTGCCCACAGATTCTACATATATCCATATTCGGCTCCTCCGGTGTCTTAGCAAAGAACTGCCACACCGCCGAGTATCGGATTTTACCGCCAACGCTCCGCACTGAGTGACTACTACCGCCGCTGCCTCGCTAAGCCCCTGTGCAGCTACTTTTTTGGACGTGCGGGATTTTTACCCCGTGGCCGCTTGGCTCCCGCCCTCACACTGCTGCTACCCTGCTGACTCACGGCCACACAACCCACTTGCTGGCTGCGCCGCTGCCTGACGCGCAAGCGGACGCCCTCTTCTCCTGACGATGATGAAGTCCTTGCTTCACCTGGCTCCAAAGTGCGGTCGGCTACATCATCATCTATTTGTGTTTCATCGTCACTGCTGTCCTCATCACCGGTCTTAGTATGCAGAGGCTGACCCCTCACAACATGACCTCCCATGCCACTCTTCACATCTATACTTTGCCGCCTACTGCAAGAAGCAGGGGATATTGGCCCCATTTCATCGCTGCCAAGTAGCTGCTGACTGCCCTCCTCAAATTGTTCATCCTCGCTATATAGTGGTGCTGAGCCAGACCACATAGTAGATCTCTGGCTGAGGGAACCGGATGGGACAGAGGTGGGTTGAGGAAAGGTGAGGGCCGCTGACCTGCTCCCGGGCCATGCCAACTAATGGTTGTGTCTGACGTTCCCACTGACTCCTGGCTGGGGTTGTCAGATGTCATCTGGGAGGAAGTGGATGACCTAGTCAACCAATCAAGAACCCTTGGGTTGCTGATCAGCACACAGCCACTAGATGACAGCGATAGTTCTGGCCTCACCAAGTGACCCCTGCTACGAGGTCCCCTTGCTGTGCTGCGACCTGGGCCTGCTCCAGAAAGGTTTGTGCCACTGCCACTCGCAGGTCAAGAGCCTGCCACCTCTCTGTCTGACATACTGTTTGTTCTAAAATGTACAGACACTGTTTGATGAAGATATCTGTATATAATAAATACATACCCTGTATTTGACTCCAAATGAACCCACTAAGAAGCTTGGGTAACCCTTGGATATAAATTGCGCTCCACAAATGACCAGGAAAAATTTACTTGTATGTGTCGTTTAAAAACACTGTGTATTTTACTGAATGTAAAAGCACAAACAGGCTTAATTAACCTTCGGTTATGAATTATGCTACAGGAAAAATGTCTTTTTTGGCGGTGAAAAATCTGGATTCATTTAGTCACCACAACAGCAGAACAATGCTTAATTAACCCCTGGATGTAAATTGCGCAAAAGAATTGAGCAACCAAAACCTACCACCTTTCAGCGTGTTACAATAGCGTGTATTTTACGGTACACAGCAAGAGAAAAACTTGTAATTAACCTTCGGTTATGAATTATGCTACAGGAAAAATGTCTTTTTTGGCGGTGAAAAAGACTGTTTCTTTTAGTCACCACAACAGCAGAACAACGCTTAATTAACCCCTGATGTAAATTGCGCAAAAGAATTGAGCAACCAAAGATGAAGTGGTATTTGGATTGTAAAAACGCTGTTTCTATAAATGAATACAACAGGAACAGGCTTAGATAACCCTTGGATATTCAATGTGCTGTGAGCAGATAGCATTAAAATGTATATGCAGCTGCACTGGACGTCAGATCCAATACCCCACAAAATCAGAATTAAAACGTTAAGAGAAGCAGTCTCTGAGACAAGCTGTGACACCCCCCAAAAATCGCTGTATAAAAATGAGTTCTTTAGTAAGAGATATCATTAGTAGCCGTGGCAGCACCTTCGCTAATCAGTACAGTGAGAGGAGTGTGAGCTCCCAGCGTCGTGCCCCGACTTATATAGTGCGGTGACGTCACAGAATCCCGCCGGTCTCTGATTGGCTTCATCTCTGCACATGTCATGTAGGCTATGCCCTTCTTACTCCCAAAGCTCTTTGCCCCATGTAACGCCATGTGCTCGCAGCCATTTTATCAATCAAAAGCACACTTCGTTCACGTGAAGTACCCCAAACTTCGACTTCGTTCAGAACTGAAGTTTTCCTGAAATTCTAAACGAATTCCACTTTGTTAGAATCAATTCGCCCATCTCTACTCATATATGGTATTTCTGAACTTGGAAGAAATTGTGTGACAAACTTTGGGATGCTTTTTTCCAGGAATCCTTGTAAAAGTGAAACATTTTCAGCTGAAATTGCAGATTGTTGGAAAATAAACACATTTTTAATATTCACCCCTCCATTAGGGGGACAATTAGATGATAAAAAACTGCACATTTAATTGATACCTGTTCACACTACTATGCAGAAAAGCCACAGTATAATACATGGGGAGATTGCACAAATACCGATAGGACAACCACTCACATGCCTTCTATATATGAGGGGGTGGTTGCTGGTATTCTAATTACATATAGATAAGGCGATACAAAAGGGTGCTATTTATGCAGGTATGTGTGGTGCACCATGCTGGCTTACATGCAACCAACCCCTCATAGATCTCACACACATTTTATAACCAGTATTTGTAGCAATGCTGGCGGACTTCAAACAACAACTAGCAACAAAATTTCACCAGCAGTCACATGAAGAGGCAGTATGAAGTGTATCAGTAAGAAGACTCACCTATCTAACTGTTCCTATGCTATCACTTAAAAGCTCGCCCTATGATTTACCCCAATACTGAAACCTCTATCCCAGATGTCACCCTAACACCTTTCCCTCAAATATGTCCCTAAGGTAATGACTGACCCTAATACAGCAAGTCGCTTTATGACCTAGCAATACCTGGTGAGGGTGCAGCAGAAACTAAAAAAAAACAAGACTGAGATAAGAAACCAGATATTTCAGACTGACACTCGACAGAACCATACAACACTGCAGAACTAGACATGATCCTGTACTAATTTATAGAGGCCTAACGAGCTCAGGTGCGCAACCCAGTTTAGCTAATAATCAAAGATCCTAAGCAGTTACCGAGAAAACACACCTAATAAACACAGACAAGAAGGCTTATTTCTGCAAGCACGCACGTAATTCCAAAGCAAGGGGGGGCGGCCGGGTGCCAGCCCAATAGACATGCATTGTCAGCGACGCCTAATCGCCACTAAATAGACATGTCAATTCTCCCCCTGCACGTACAATACGATCGTATTGTACGCACGGGGGGACAAAGTGTAATCCATAGCTCTCTATGAGAGCTATGAATTACTGTAATTGCGGCGCGCATTTCGCCACATGTAAAGTGCAGTACGTGGCGAAATACGTGCCATGTGCCATAAGCCATGTGAAAAAAAACCCAAAGACAGAAAACAGAGAATCCAAATGGCCTAATAGGCAGGAGAAGATGAAATGGCAAGAGAATTCCTGCCATTCGTAAAAGTATTTACTATATGTTGGCATCATTTTTAACCCCTTCCCGACATAGGACGTATGCATATGCCCTAGCGGGAAGTGACTTCCTGCAAATGGACGTATGCATAGGTCCTGGCGATCGCGCGGGCTTGCGAGCGAGCCGCGCACGATCGCGACATGGGACCAGCGGTAAATTACCGCTGGCCGCATGCCCTATCACCTGAGGCCGGAGTGAGCTCCGGCTGATTAACGCTTCATTACCGCAACCTGTCATGGTTGCGATAATGCAGCCGCCCGCAGGAGGAGGGAGCTCCTCCTGCCTACTCTCGTCGGCTGCCGCACTGTAGTGCGGCACCGATCTCTGCCTGATGGTCCCGGGAAGTGAACGGCAGTTCCCAGGGTCATCTGTGATGTCACCATGCCCACAATGCATTGCAGGCATGGTGACAGGCAGTTGTCATGGCGACCAGTACACAGTACTAGTACCGTGTACTGGCCTGCCTTCTAACAGCAATCTGATGATTGCTGTTAGAAGAAAAAGTAAAAAAAAAAGCGTAAAAATTTAAAAATAAATGTTAAAAGTGAAAAAAGTAAAACACAAAAATTAAAATAAAAACACGTACACCGCCTTTTTCGCCTTTACAAATGCCAATCGCCCCAAAAAAGATCAAAAATACAGTACCCATATTTGGTATCGACGCGTGCGTAATGACCTGCCCTATAAATCCGTCACATTAATAAACCCGCACGGTGAACATCGTAAAAAAATAATAAATAAAAACAGTCAAAGAATTGCATTTTTTGTTCATCCCGCAAAACATAAAATGAAATAAAAAGCGATCAAAAACGCATATAAAGTTGTACCAATTAAAACGTCCATTCATCCTGCAAAAAAATGTCCTTACACAGCTCTGTATATGGAAAACTAAAAAAAAAAAGTTATGGCTAGCAGAAGACAGCGATGCATAAATATTGTTTTACACAATAAAATACTTTTTATTTTTTGAAGTGCTTCAAAATAAAAAAAATAAATTGGGTATCGCCGTAATCGTATTAACCCAGAGAGTAAATCTAACTTGTCACGGAAACTGCGCGATGAGCGCTGTTAAAAATAAAAAACACTACTAGGATTGCAGTATTTTCTTCACCCTTCCTTCCAAAAAACGGATTAAAAACGGATCAATAAATTTTGTCCCCCAAAAAATGATACCAATAAAAACGTCAACTCATCCCGCCAAAAACAAGACCCAACACAGCTCCGTACACCGAAAAATAAAAAAGTTATGGCTCTCAGACTATGGCGATGCAAAAACGTGTTTTCCTTTTTTGAATAGAAGTGTTTATATTGTGTAAAAGCAGTAAAACATAAAAAAAAAAATTGGTTATCGTTGTAATCGTATTGATTTGCTTAGTAAAACGAGCATGTCATTTATACCGCACGGTGACCGCTGTAAAAAAAAAAAAAAAAAAAAAAAAAAAATACCGGGAATGCTGTTTTTTGTTCAAAATTCCTCAAAAAATCATTAATAAAAAGTGATCAAAGCGTCATATGCACCCCATAATGGTACTAATAAAAACGTCAACTCATCCCGCAAAAAACAAGCCCATAATCAGCTCCGTGCACAGAAAAATAAAAAAGTTATGGCTGTCAGAATAGGACAACATAAAAACGCAATTTCTTATAAACTTAATTCTATTGTGTAAAATTAATAAAACATAAAAAACTATATAAAATTTATATCATTGCAATTGTACTGACCCCCACAGTAAAGTTTTCCTGTCACTTATCCAGTACGGCGAACACTGTAAAAATGAAGCCCAAAAAACAATGGCGGAACTGCGTTTCTTTTCCCCCATTTTCATAGCCCAATACTAAAAAATACTATGGACCACCTGTACACCTAAAATGCACAGTACACCCCTAGATCTGATCCATGAGGGGTGTTGAATCCAAAATGGGGCGACTTCTGGAAGGTTTCACCTTTTCTGGTACTTTGGGGGCTTTGCAAATGCGACATGACCCCACCGAAATCTGTGTTCCAAAAGCAAAATAGCGCTCCCTCCCTTATACACCCTGCCATGCGCCCAAACAGCAGTTTACACCCAAATGTAAGGTATTGCCGAACTTGGAAGAAATTGCTTAACAAAATTTGGCATGCTTTTTTTTTTTTTACAGGATTCCTTGTAAAAATTAAACATTTTCAGCTAAAATTGCATTGTTGGAAAACCAAAAAAAATTCATTTTCCCAGCCGAACGCTAAAAAATGTTATGAAACACTTGTGGGGGGTTAATATACTCACTACAGCCCTGGATATATTCCTTAAGGGGTGTAGTCTCCAATATGGGGTCTTTTTAGGGGTGTTTATTAAGTTTTTAGCCCGTAGGGTGTCCGCAAACCTGAAATGGCGCCTAAATAAAATTGTAATGAAAAGAAGACCCCAGAGTCCGGTAGGTGCACCTCCTATTCTAGGGCTTGTGGTTGAGCCAAATAGCGCACTATGGCCACATATGGGATATCTCGGAAAACAGCAGAATCTGTGGAATCAATATTAAGTTGCATTTCCCTGATCACATCTACCGAGTTCTTGTGAATAATGGCTGAAAATTGAAAATCTGCAAAAAAAAAAGTGAAATTTTAAATTTCACCTCTACTTTGCTTTAATTCCTGGGAAACACCTAATGGGCTAATAAGCTTCCTAAATGCTGTTTTGAATACTTTAACGGGTGTAGTTTCTTAGATGAGGTCATTTATGGGGGTATCTAACATACAGGCCAATCAAAATCACGTTAGAACTGGACTGGTCCCTAAAAAAATATATTTGCAAATTTTCTTGAAAATGTGAAAAATTACTACTAAATTTCTAAGCCTCCTAATATCATAAATAAAAGAAAATAAAGACATTTAAAAAAAAGATGCCAACCTACAGTAGATATATGGTAGATGCTAGATATAAGCTATTTTGAGTGTTATAACTATCTGTCTTACATGCAGAAATTTTTGAAGTTTGAAAATGGTAAATTTTTCTAATTTTTCACGATACTTTGATATTTTTCACAAATAAAAAAGGACTTTTTGGACCAAAATTTCTTACTATCTTAAAGCACAATATGTCACGAGAAAACAGTCTCTGAATCACATGGATAGGTTTAAGTGTCAAAATGTTATTCTCACATAAGGTGACATGGCAGATTTAAAAAAATGGGGCTCTGTCAGAGAGGCCAAAACTGGCTTCGGCGGTAAGGGGTTAAAGGAAATTACAAAACACAGATTTTTTTAGGCACCGTTTCAGTTATGATGTGGCATTGAAGGGCTTGAATATTAGACACCCCCATAATTCAAAACATTTAAAAAAAAACATTTAAAAGTATTCAAAAGAGCATTTATAAAGTCTACTAATCAATTAATTATAGCAAAGTGGAGGTAAAATTTAAAAAATTTATTTTTTTTTTTTTAGCAGATTTTCAATTTGATCAATTTTTTTCTTACATTTTCTATACATTAACAAATTTACTTGAATCTGATGTTTTTAAAAAATATACTACATGTGGCCCTAGCAAGTTCATTTGACTCGGCAACAGGCCTCAGAAATGAAGGAGCACTTACTGCAGTTTGGGGCTCCCTTCTTATTAGGATAGTTTTTAGGCACTGTATCAGGTTTGCTGACACCTTAAGGTGCTAATACAAAGGTAAAAAAAACACCCTTAAAGAAACCCCTCTTTTGGAGACTACACCCCTCAAGGAATTCATCTAGGGGTTTAGTGATTATATTGACTCAACGTGTTTCAAATATACCGTGTGTTATTGTCATACAGATATATATTCAGGAAATAGAGTTCTCTCTGTTGTTAAATCTTACTCAATGCCAAAAAGTGTAATTTTGTCAGATTTTAAGTCCACATAACACTGGAGGTGAATGCCTCCACCTGTTATCCTGAACCTCGATGTCTCCCATTGGCATGTTCTTGGTGCCACCAAGGGTACTGCCGTCTAATCTAGTCGAACTGGAACCTCCATGTTTCTCATTGGCATGTTCTCGCTGCCACCAATGGTACTGCTGTTTAATCTAGTCCAGCCTGCAGAGGCGTAAATTCAAGTTCTTGGGCCCTGGTGCAAAAAGTGAAATGGCCCCTCTCCCTCCACCCCCGTTACCAGGGCTGCCACAAGTTATCTATTAACAGTTTCAGGGCCCCATACAGCCAATCAAAAATTGGGCACCCACCCATTACCAGTTCCTATTTTTTTAAGATATCAGTGGGTCCCTTTTTTATTAGGGTCTGACAGGAGTACTGCCAGTACTGCCCTATTGGCACCCCTGCCAGTTACCATGTGCCATTTCCAATACCGGTATCATCTTCTGTGTCAATGGGGCTTTAGTGCTCCCTCAGGATGCAGGGCCCCATAGCGGGGGCTACCGCTGCACTCTCTATAACTATACCCCTGGCAGCTGAACCTCCATGTTCCCCGTTGGGATGTTCTTGCTGCCACCAAATATATCACATGTACAAAGCTTGCAAGCAGAGGGGTAACTTACCGTATATACTCGAGTATAAGCCAACCCGAGTATAAGCCGAGGCACCTACTTTTGCCTCAAAAACCGGGAAAGCTTATTGACTTGAGTATAAGCCTAGGGTAAAAAACGCAGCGGCTACTGGTGAATTTAAAAAATAAAAATAGATACCAATAAAATTACATAGGCAGATATAGGCAGTTTAATGTCCCCCATAGGCAGATATAGGCTGGTATAAGCAGTTTAATGTCCCCCATAGGCAGATATAGGCAGCTATATTTCCCCCATAGGCAGGTTATAGGCTGGTATAGGTCGTTATAGGCAGGTATAGGTCCAACTAGGCAGGTTATAGGCAGGTATAGGTCCCCCTAGGCAGGTTATAGGCAGGTATAGGTCCCCCTAGGCAGGTTATAGGCAGGTATAGGTCCCCCTAGGCAGGCTATAGGCAGGTATAGGTCCCCTAGGCAGGCTATAGGAATGGTATAGATCGTTATAGGCAGTTATAGGTCCTCTAGGTAGGCTATAGGCAGGGTATAGGTCCTCTAGGTAGGCTATAGGCAGGTATAGGTACTCTAGGTAGGCTATAGGCAGGTATAGGTCCTATAGGTAGGCTGTAGGCAGGGTATAGGCAGGTATAGGTCCTCTAGGTAGGCTGTAGGCAGGGTATAGGCAATTATAGGTCCTATAGGTAGGCTGTAGGCAGGTATAGGTACTCTAGGTAGGCTATAGGCAGGTATAGGTCCTCTAGGTAGGCTATAGGCAGGGTATAGGCAGGTATAGGTCCTCTAGGTAGGCTGTGGGCAGGGTATAGGCAGGTATAGGTCCTATAGGTAGGCTGTAGGCAGGGTATAGGCAGGCATAGACAGGGTTTTAAAACAAAAAAAAAACACTTACCTGGCTCCCCGCTGCTCCGTCTCCCTCGCCGCTCCGCCTCCTCGCTGTCCAGCCTCCCGCGCTGTCTTCCCGGCACAGGCGGGTGATGTCATCAGGCCGCGCACGCAGCGTGATGACACACGCCGCCTGTGCCGCGGCCGCCCGGAGTCAACTGCGGCGCGGGAGCTCTCTGCGCAGCAGTGGTATCTCCTCCCCTGTGTGCGCTCCAGAGGAGTCGCACACAGGGGATGAGATCGCTGACAGCGCCCGGGCCATCGCAGCGCCCGGAGGCTGTCAGCTGTACTCGGCCTTCAGCTATATGCGCTCCATGAGGAGCCGCATATAGTTGAAGCGTCCCTGTCGGCGCACGGGCCATCGCAGCGCCTGAGCGCCGACAGTGACTCGAGTATAAGCCGAGGGGAGATTTTTCAGCATTTTTTGTGCTGAAAAACTCTGCTTATACTCGAGTATATACGGTAATAATAATAATCTTTATTTATATAATGCCAACATATTACGCAGCACTTTATAATATAGAGGGTATAAGCACAGACAAACCAGACATTATAAAAAAAAAAGCTACCTACAAATGAGACACGAGGTGCGAGGGCCCTGCTTGCAAGAGCTTACAATCTATTAGGGTGTATGGGTGAAACAAAGGGTGATAAGTGCTTGGTTTACATGGTCCAGCATGTTACACAAATATGGGGTAGTATACATAAAAAGTGGATGAACCTGCCATCGCAACCATACATCTATATACAGATAAGTGCCTGTGGGTGCCAAAATGCAGGAAGTGACGAATGTGTGACAGAATTTGGAGGGATAACAGTTAAGTAACTTGAAGTTCTTGGGCCCTGGTGCAAAAAGTGAAATGGGGCTCCTGCCAGTTACCATGTGCCATTTCCAATACCGGTGTCGTCTTATATGTCAAAGGGGCCTTTGGGCCCCCTCAGGATGCAGGGCCCCATAGCAGCTGCTACCGCTGCACCTCCTATAGCTATAAGTATTTTAGCCTCTCAATTTTTTTCTGTCACTCTTAGAGCCAAATTGTCTTCACTAAGTTGTTCTACGTATCCAGTTTACTGTTATGGATGCTAATTACAGCTTCTCCTCACCTGTATAGGTATAAAAATTAACCCGAACATCTTCTCCCATTGACTTTAATGGAGTTCGAGTTTGACTCAAACGTTTTACTGTTCACTCATCTCTAGTCAAGAACTGGCATCGTTAATTCAAATGTCGTCTGACTTTGGTGCAAACAGCTTCAATTCCAGGGCCATACACACCATCCAGCAAGTGGAGATCACCATTTTGTAAAACCGCCGCGTAACCATTTGCCACCTAGTGCAAAATGTCAAGATTAGTGGGGTCCAAGGAGAAAAATCATCCAAGAAAATCCTCACATCCTTAAGGTAGCCGATCAATTGGTTCCCCGTCTGCTCACACCTTTCCAGAAGCAGGAACGAATCGAATGCTCTGAGGCTCTATTGACAATGTGCCATGGAAACCAAGAGGACTTTTTCAACAGACTGACAAGACAGGATGAAAGCTGGGTCCATCACTATGATCCTGAGACTAAAGTTCAGTCGATGCAATGGAAGCATCATGACTCCCCACCTCTAAAGAAGGCACATGCCCAACCCTCGGGGGCCCATTCTCCAGAAAACCCACATGTGGCGCTTTTTTCTAAGCCTAGACACTTATCTTGAAAGGGGGAAGTCACAAAACCAAACCAGTAGAAGGATGGGATTTTGAATAAAGTATTTAAAATCAGAAATAAAAGATATTTAAACAACTACATTTTTTATTTCATCAGAAGAAAAATATAATCTGTTTAGCAATAAATTTGTTAAACTTCTTTGCGTGAGCCTGTCTTATTTTCTGTCTGGCACACTGCACATTCCAGACACTGATTATTCACCACTCTGTCAGCCTACAGATTGTAGTGCACAAACTGAATTGCCAAGTTTCTGAATGTAGTAAAATGACAAGATTATGCAATGTATCCTAATGGTGGCCAAATCGTTTTCCATTCACAAATCATTGATCTTGTCTTCTCTTATTGCATGCTGGAGGATTAACACGCTGCATGATTTAGACCAGCTTTACTCCGTCTTTGCTTTCTTAAACACTGGTTCTGCTGCTTCTCTTTCATCTTCTTTAGCTTGCTGTTTCTTCACAGTATAAGTGATGCCAAAGGCAGTTTTCCTTGTTTCTGAAGTTGAAAACACACCATTAAGTAAACGGTGCCATCTGCCCATCAACTCAAAACATTTTATGGAAATTTTGCATAAAAGGATTAGGCCAATGACAAGGCACAATATGAAAAAGACACACAGATTGCAGCCTTAGGCTATGTCTACACAGCATGTATAATGGAGTCCACAATCCGACGGAATTTTCACATTCGCGCAAAAGATAAAGTTGTCGGATTTTGGATTCTCCGTGGCCCTGCACATTGGGGCTACAGGAACCTGACGGCGGTCCAGCGGAATGTACATGTTCTATATTCCCCTGGACGGTTTTAGGAAAGCTCAGTAAAAAAAAAAAAAAAAATCTGTGCGTTGGGTACAGTTGGAGTTTCGATGGAGTCAAACTACTGAATCCACTGATAAACTGACCAAAATCCTGTGCTGTGTAGACATGGCCTTTGGACATCAGAACATACAAAACTTTCCTTGTACCATTTGAAACTAGTATAGCATGTAGATTAAAGAAATATCCCCTACGGTCTACCTCAAAGTGTGACATGTTTTGATGATGTGAAAAACGTACCCTAGAACGGTGGGTAGGTGTGAAGAGATCATAGACAGGCGAGACAGGTAACTGGGCTGCTAATGGTTGTACAGGCGATTGTGTATTAGTGCAGGAAATGTAATGGGTGACTGCAACTACTAATAAAAGTCAAAAATGAATGCCAGAAAAGAAAAAAAAACAAACCTTACATATCTAGCTTAAAAAGGTGATTTCATCTCAGACATTTATGGCACATCGACATGCCATAAGTGTCTAAGCAGTGCAGGTTCCACCTCTTTCTTGAAAATGGACACCCGAAAATCTCCATGCATAACAGTGAGGAGGTCACATTTGTGTGGTACACGGCACTCATTTACATGGGAGTTCCAAATACATCAAAATAAAAGCTATGGAAAGCTGAATGAAGCAAGCCGAAAAATAAGAGGTTTTTGTTGTGCAAAAGTACAAAGTCCTAAAGATGAAAATTACATTCACTGGTAATTGGATTTTCCTGGAGGAAAATCCCCGCCTCCTGGGACAGGAAACAACCTGGAAGCAGAAAATAAAAAGGGTCCCTCCCTTTGACCTTCCCCATTCGTTACTGTGAAAAAAAGAAAGTGGTGCACCTCCAGAGTGTAGAAAGAATTTGACATAAATAATTAATAATTTTAGAGGTGGAAAAAAATAGGCTTTTGTAGAGGTTACAGGAAACTCCAAGTACATGCAAGTGCAATTTTTATTTTTCCCTACGCCTCCACAACGACAATTAACTGGAGGATACATACAATGAGGAAAAATAAGTATTTGATATTTTGCAAGTTTTCCCACATACAGAGAATTTGGTCTCTCACTTCAACTGTAAAGTTCTGTTTCTATTCAAAGTTTCTAAGGCCGAAAAAAGACAAGACGTCCATCCAGTTCAGCCTGCTATGCTAAGGTGTTGATCCAGAGGAAAGCAAAAACCCCCAATGAGGTAGAAGCCAATTGTCCTCATTTTAGGGAAAAATTCCTTCCCGACTCCAATCTGGCAATCAGAAAAATCCCTGGATCAACGACCCATCTCCTGAATCCTAGACACTTTAACTTGTTATATTATTACGCTCCAGAAATGCATCTAAACCATTTTTGAACGCCGTTATTGAATTCACCATGACAAGTCCCTCTGGCAGAGAATTCCATAGTCTCACTGCTCTTACAGTAAAGAATCCCTTTCTATGTTTATGTAGAAAAGTATCAAACACTTATGTCATGCAATAAAATGCTAATTATTTAAAAATCATACTATGTGATTTTCTGGATTTTTTTTAGATTATGTCCCACAAAAAAAAATTACAGATCTCTCCATTCTTTGTAGGTGGGAAAACTTGCAAAATCTCCAGCGTATCAAATACTTATTTTTCCCACTGTATGTGAAGGGGAGGCAACCACAGATAATGCTTTGAGGCCAAAGGACAAGTCATGATTAGAGACCATATCGAGATTATAATAAAGAAGGTAGAAGGGTTAGACCAAGGAACAGAAATGTATAGTTGCTAAACGGAGGCATGTGCTGACTCACTCAATGAGGGGTCTATGGCACAGATAGAATGGGGTTTTACATAAAGGTGGTGATGGCTTGTCCTTAAATTGGTAACATGTAGATATGCTAAGCCAACTCATATTGCAATGGTAATTTTACATAACATCATAACTACCTGAATCTATTAGTCTCTCGAGGTATGCTAGGACACACCTTTCCTTTGCAGATGAAGAGTCAGGACAGAAGGAAGGCAGATGAATTTCTTGTTGACAATAGAACTTTGAAACCACTTTTAGTAAACAGGATTGGGTTTTACTAGAATTTTTTTCGTCTAGTTAAGAGGTTTACAAGAAAATGCTTGAGTTTCACCTACTCTTCTAGCTATTGTGTTGGCAAAGAAGGAAGGTGGTCTTTAAAGTTAGGTTCCTTAGGAAGCATTTTGTTAAGGGTTCAAAGGGGGGAACCTCATAAAGCTGCTAGAACAAGGTTTAAGTCCAAGGGAGGTAAAGAAGAATGAAATGGAGGATGGATTCTCTTAGAGGCTTTAATAATTCTTTAAAGCCATGGTTGTTCTGATAGCTTCCTATCTAGGAAATAACTTAAAGTGGAGATCTGAACTTTTAAAGGTGCTGGTTTTAAAGCCCTTTTCAATACTCACCTGTAGGAATTTCATTCTTAATGACATTTCTGAAGAAGCATCCTTTCCGGTTGCGCAGGAGAGGAAAGTCTTCCAGATTCTGTGATAGATTTTGGGTGTTACACATTTTTGGCTCTGAAGATAAGAGCTAACTTTATCCGATAGCTCCTTGTTTTCTTTGGCTGTGAAATTAAGTTGGCTGACCAATGAATTTAGCACCGAGCCCTGCTTCAGAAGCTTTTGGACTTATGGAAGGGATTTATACTTCCCTTTGGCCAACTGGAGTAGTAGTGGAAACCAGGATCTTCTTGGCAAAAATGGTGTTCATTAGAATCGCTTTGTTTGCAGAATGTTCGTCAAGCCTTTGGAAATCATTATAAATATTGAATAAGTGTATAGAAGGCATCTACTGCCAGTGGGAAGGGCTTTTCTTGAAACAAAAAAGTCTATGTGTGGTCTTTTCGAATTCCTGTTATCAAAGAGAAAATTCTTGGATTGAAATTTCTCCTGTCCGTAGAATTGTGCAGCTGAGAAGGTCTGCTTCCACTTTATATATTTTTTTTAGTGGACTGCTGACAGGGATAAAATATTTTTCATCCACAGAAAAAGTTTTGCTGCAAAACATCAGAGGTTTCTATTGCTTGCTTCTCCCAGTTTGCAGAGATAAGATATTGATATGACTTTATCCAACAGTTTACGCATGTCCTTCTCCTTGAGCGATTGGCCAAACTCTTTTAGTGTTTCCCAAACGGCTGCTAATTCCTTCGAATTGGGAGAGGATTTTCCAAAATTTTTTACCAGGAGCCCCGAATCATTTGAATTTCCAAGTGAACTCTCCAACCTTTGCTGTCGGCATTTGTGGTAATAATTACCAGATTTTTCTGGGTCCAATGGATACCTTGTTGTAGATTTTTTTGACTTTTCTACCAATACAGTGAAATTGTCACACAGCAGAATAATTTCCATTCTAAGGAGGTCTGCTGACTTTTCCACTAGGATAGAATAAAATTTGGTGAATGTCTAGAATGTGCTTGGGCCTACTTGATTATTGTGAATGTACAGTCATGGCCAAAAGTTTTGAGAATGACACAAATATTATATTTTCACATGATCTGTTGCCCTCTGGTTTTTATGTGTGTCAGATGTTTTTATCACATACAGAAATACAAGTGCAATCATATTATGATTAACAAAAGCTTTTATTGACAGTTAGAATGAGTTAATGCAGCAAGTCAATATTTGCCGTGTTGACCCTTCTTCTTCAGGACCTCTGCAATTCTCCCTGGCATGCTTTCAATCAACTTCTGGACCAAATCCTGACTGATAGCAGTCCATTCTTGCACAATCAATGCTTGCATTTGTCACAATTTGTTGTTTTTGTTTGTCCACCCGTCTCTTGATGATTGACCACAAGTTCTCAATGGGATTAAGATCTGGGAATTTCCAGGCCATGGACCCAAATCTCTATGTTTTGTTCCCTGAGCCATTTAGTTATCACCTTTGCTTTATGGCAAGGTGCTCCATCATGCTGGAAAAGGCATTGTTGATCACCAAACTGCTCTTGGACGGTTGGGAGAAGTTGCTCTTGGAGGACATTCTGGTACCATTCTTTATTCATGGATGTGTTTTTAGGCAAGACTGTTAGAGAGCCGATTCCCTTGGCTGAGAAGCAACCCCACACATGAATGGTTTCTGGAAGCTTTACAGTTGGCATGAGACAAGACAGGTGGTATGCTCACCTTGTCTTCTCCGAACAAGTTGTTTTCCAGATGTTCCAAACATTCGGAAAGGGATTCATCTGAGAAAATGACTTTACCCAGTCCTCAGCAGTCCACTCCCTGTACCTTTGGCAGAATATCAGTCTGTTCCTGATGTTTTTTCTGGAGAGAAGTGGCTTCTTTGCTGCCCTCCTTGACACCAGGCCTTGCTCCATGAGTCTCCGTCTCACAGTGCATGCAGATGCACTCACACCTGCCTGCTGCCATTCCTGAGCAAGCTATGCACTGCTGGTAGCCCGATTCCGAAGCTGAAACACTTTTAAGAGACGGTCCTGGCGCTTGCTGGTCTTTCTTGGGCGCCCTGGAGCCTTTTTGGCAACAATGGAACCTCTCTCCTTGAATTCCTTGATGATGCGATAGATTGTTGACTGAGGTGCAATCTTTCTAGCTGCGATACTCTTCCCTGTTAGGCCAGTTTTGTGCAGTGCAATGATGACTGCACGTGTTTCTTTAGAGATAACCATGGTTAACAGAAGAGAAACAATGATGCCAAGCACCAGCCTCCTTTTAAAGTGTCCAGTGGTGTGATTCTTACTTAATCATGACAGATTGATCTCCAGCCCTGTCCTCATCAACACCCACACCTGTGTTAGTTGAGCAAATCACTGAAACGATGTTAGCTGGTCCTTTTAAGGCAGGCCTGCAATGAAGTTGAAATGTGTTTTGAGGGAAAAAGTTCATTTTCTAGGCAACTATTGACTTTGCAATTAATTGCTGTTAAGCTGATCACTCTTTATAACATTCTGGAGTATATGCAAATTGCCATCATAAAACCTGATGCAGTAGACTTTGTAAAAATTAACATTTGTATCATTCTCAAAACTTTTGGCCATGACTGTAGAGGATAAAAGGCACTGGATTCACAGGAGACTTTAGAGATAAGCGGATTTTGTAGAAATCCAGTGATTTGAAGAATTCTTTAGATTTTTCCTCTGGGGAAAAATATATTTTGAATTCGGAATCTAGACATATTCCTAAAATATATTTCACTGGCCCTGTGATGGATGTAATTTTGAAAATTCACTATCCACCCTTGGAGATAGAATGCCCCAGCTGCAGTCCAGATCTTTTGACACTTCGAAAGCAGGTTCTCCAACTATCAGAAAGCTGTCCAAGTATGGAACGATATTCTTCTGTAGAAGTCACTTTACTTCCAATTCCAGAGACAGCTGTTTTGTTGGGTCTTTTCTGAAGTTTGTGATGAATAAATCTGGTGATTTTTAGGATCCAGCTGGAGATGTTTTTCCAAGTTGAAGGATAAGAACTTAATCTGCCCCAAGTGTTAAATACAAGACCCACGAACCACGATGACACAACAAAGGAGACTCACACAGTAAGTTCTACACAGTAACATTTGGCCTTTTGACAGCAATCATAATGTTGGTGTGAGTCTGACATCCCTGCCCTTTCGTCCTTCAGTGGTCCTGGATGGGTTATCGGAGGAATGGTTGATTAAGAAACCTTTCACTTTTAAATTTAAGGGCTGCCATCTGCTGGAAGGCTTGTTCTTCCTGGTTTGATTCTGATGAGTTTCCTAGGGCATCAAAAAGATCTTTTCTGTTGATTGAACTTTGGGGCTATAGAGGAGCCTTTTTTGCCGTCAGAGGCTTCTTCCAGAATATCGTCTAATCCAGAGCCAAAAGGACAATCAACACAAGATACTCCACAAAGGTGACTTTTAGTGTCTGCATCGCCAGACCAAGAAGGCAGCCATAGCTGGTAGCATTAAAAATGACAGCAGCTCAGGCAGTAAACTGAACCGCATCTGCAGAAGTAAAGAATAAATTTGCTGCTAAGAAATCTGATCTCTCAGAATGTTATAGGTAAAATGTTGTTCTTCTAGTTTTAAAGCCCTAGCAGCACATATAGCTGCAATATAAGGGCAACATATTCTGTAGGTAGCTTTCCAGGACTTGTTTTTAGAAGGTGTTCCACTTTTTTGTCTAGCATGTCCTTCAGGAGGCACATGTCTTTAAACGGAAGAGATTGTTTGGACATTTTAGCTATAGCGGACGCTCTCTGGAACTGTATTCCACAATGCTGTGTCTCTCACAAATGGGATACTGCCTCTTGAAGGCCCTAGACAAATATATTTTTTTCTGGATTAATTTATTCTTTTGTAATAATCTTCTTAATGGTCTTATTTGTATCAAGCCCCTGGTACAGGACTTCAAAACCCACCACTCCATGCCAATCTTTTGGCATGGAGTTAATGATCTGTGTCTTTGGAGAGAGATAATTTTCATTCAGAATCTTCATCAGAAAAGTCTGAGTCGCTCTCATAAGTTGCTCTTCAACTGATGCTTATGTAATGGAAGCAAAGGAATTGGAGACAGACAGAATGGGAGATGGAGGTCTGGATCTTTGCTCTACCAAAGAATTGACTTCTTTGCATATTAGAGGATTTATTCTCCATATCAATGAGCGGGAATTGTCATCTCCAACCTTCTCTGTGCATTTGTGACACAGAGACTTCCTATACAAAGAAGCCAAAGCCTTTTTGCAAATGCTACACTACCTCTTAGATTCTGAATTTTTGTTCTCACATAACCTAATGCAAGAGCAAGCAATGTATAGAGAATTAAAAACAATATGCCTAACAATAAAAACACTCCGAATCCAGTATTTAGTTCTTCTTGGGAGAAGGGCAAGTAACAAAGGGATTTGCATCATCAATATGCATGTTGGGGGTATTATGCCACATGATAAAATGCAAAGGTATCACTTATCAGCAACCAGCTAGGCTGAAGAGACTGCAGGAAGGAACTTACATTTGAAATTCAGCTCCTGTTAGGCTAGAGGTGATCAGGGACAGTGATCTTACCTCTAGACCCTTGACCCTATACAACCTACCCATTTGTGGATTTATTTTGATGTATTTTGTAATTTGCACAAGTTTTCTTTTAACTTGATTGAGTAAAAGTTATGTTTTATATTTACGTCCAGTCCAGTGATTGTAGGCCATGCCCCTTAAATATATTAACCTACATTCAGAGTGATGTCATCCGGCTCTGCCCACATGTCTGTGACGCTGCTGCATGCTGAGCCGAGGGCAGAAGAGCCAGGGGATTCCGCCAATACTGGGCTGCAGGAGCGCACGAGCTGCGCTATCCTTTAGTGGCAATTCATGTCAGCCCCCCCAGAGACAGAGCCCTGGGCTGCCTTCAATACATGAGAGCTTATGCCAGAGAGTAAGGAAGGCAGCCAGCCAGAACTGCCTAGAGCTCTGACTCCCGTGCCCACATCCCGCCCCAACCTCATGCGAGCAGAAACCAGCGGGGAGGAGAGGACCTCCAACATGATCCTGTGGAGAGGGACAAGAGCTGCTTTCACTCTTTTCAGGGACAGGAAACTGGGAAGGCCATGGGGAGGGCCCTTTGTATTAGCAAAAAGTTCTCTGTACTGTGTTTCACACAATAAATTATATAATGTATTGCAGATGGTAGTGTGGAGAAGCATGTATAAAGGTGCTTTCACATGGAACAGTTTTGGTGCATTTTTTCCCTTGCAGTACTGCACAGCAACAAAACTGCCTTTATTAAAAGCAAGTTTCTTTCAGTTATCTAAACTGTTTGGAAAGGTGTTATGAGTTATACAAAAATGTGAAACTTAGAACAAACTAAGTAACTTATAGTGAGCACTATCCCATGTGTGTAAAAACAAATATTTAAAACATACATAGTCCACAACTTACAAGTTAGTCATCAATTAATGCGTTTAGAATCTGTAAGACTTTAAACACAGTACCGGATTACTCACTTATAACACCTTTCCAAACAGCTTAGATAACTGAAAGGAGATTACTGGTAATAAAGACAGTTTAATTGTTGTGCAGTACCGCAAGAGGAAAAAAAAAAAAAAAGCACCGGTGCATAGTCATCACAGTATGTGTGCAATTCCGTGCAGCACTTGTAATGTGTGATCACAGCTCCTCCTGCTGACGCTCTCAATAAGAGCTATGAATTATTGTAATTGCGGGGTGTCATTCGGGTGTATTGCATGACGAATTACACCCCGCAAAAAGGCCGTGTGAACATACCCAACAATATGAAACATATCATTCGATCACAGTACTAAAATTCTTGGAGCAGTGTCTCATGGATTCGGTGTCCTATGGAACCTTTCTTTCAGGAAATCAGTAATGGTCACCGAATGTGCTGTTCATACATGTGTCTATGACATACCAAAAAATCATTTTGACTGGATTTTTCCCGATAATGCATAAGACAGCTTACCACCATGCAGAAGGGCAGCTCGACAGCTGGTAGACAACGCATCCTTGGCAGATTTTTCAGATAATCCAAACAGCAAACCTCTGATATTGGGTTCAGGATTTTACAAAGAATAGCTTTTCCTATTATGGGTTGACAAACATTAAAAGAAATAGCCTTTTCTTTTAAATTGCAGCACCACTCCAGTCCACAGGTTGTGTGTGGTACTGCAGCTCCGCTATATTTACTCCAGTAGAGCTGAGGTTTAAAAACAGACAGAACCCATGGACAGGTGTAGGTATTTTATAAAGAAAGCATCTGAATTGTTAAGTGCTGTGGAATACATTGGCACTGTATAATAATAATCATCATCTTTATATAGCGCCAACATATTCCACACCACTTTCCTAATCCTGTCCAACTCCTTAATTTTCTGAATACTTTGAAAGAAGAACAGTAAAGCTGCAGTTGTATGCTGCTCTTTTATTCCAATGCCAATTTACACCTAAATGACAATAAACTAACGGCAGCCAATATCATCCAGGTTTCAGCCTCCTCCTGCTCAGGCATTTAGAGTATCTTCAAATGTTGTATTTTGCACACTGAAAAATCCAATGCGGAATTGGCGGCAGAAATCCAAGGTAATACCCTGAGAATTCCACTGCAAATTTTGACTTTGCAGCAGTAGTTTTCGATGCTGTTCTAAATGTGGGATGGCCCCATTTTAATGGAGCTAACAGCATTTTACTTGTGTTTCAGAGGAAGCCCAATAGAGGGAGCTAACAGCATTTTATACGTGTTTAATTTTACAAATCACTTTTTATGTATATTGAATGATATAAATGCAGTTTTTTAGTATAGAATAGGTGTTTATAGAAATTATAGAAGCTTTTAATAATAAATGTATTAATGTTTTAGATCATTTATTATAGAATGTTGAGTAGTTTTAGTAGAATACTAAAACCACTCAACATTCTATAATAAACTATTTATGTGTCTCACTATCCAATTAGAATTCCATTGCCATTTTGCTTCAATGAAGCAACATCGTCCCCCCCCCCCACCCCCCCACCCTGCATCATGGATATTATGGAGGAAACAAATGAAAACTGTCTAGGCATAAACCTTTCTTTGTTACCCATATCAACCAATTAGAGCGCCAGTTTCAATATTTTTAAAGCTCTATATAAAATTAAAGGGACATTCTGATTGGCTGCTATGGGCAACAAACAAAGTCTTAGACTTAGACAGTTTTCATACATGAGGCCATATATCCACAGTGGACAAATTCCATGTAGCATGTTTTTAAAATTTTAATCAACGAGAAGTGAAATTTAATCAGATTTGGACACAGAATCAAAATCCAACATGTGAACATACCCTGAAAGGGCTGCAGTCTGCTATCTCATACTTACTGATTTGTCTAATTTATCAGGACAGTATGAAGAGGTTATTGCATACCTATCTGAACCTCTAAGAAAATTCCAGAGCCAACATGTCTTGTGATTTTCCTAGGTGCCTCTCTCTAATGAGGTACATTCTCCTTTTGAGTCAGATCTAGAGTATCTTAACCAGCCAACCCATATTCTATTCTGCAAATACCCCGAAATAACTATCTGCAAATGAATAACTGATATGGCATCAATCCCATGAACATTGCAAGGCTGAGGGAATCGGATTCAAAAAGCTAATGCTACAAAGCCACGGCTCTTTTCCAATGAGCCTTTGACAATATATTATGATTGTACCTGGAGTATGGGGATATGAAAGGGGTTGTGTCGCTACAAAGATTAGCCTTCAACATGTAGGGAACACTAAATGAAGATGTTTTCCAAATATATTGCATTGTTAATTTTTTTTTTGTTAAGGAGCTACAAGTGATTGTATCACCTTCTGTGCTCTCTCTGGTTCCCCAAGTGACCGACCTGTGTACTTCTCCCCCCCTGCTGTTTGTTCAATCCGATAGCAGGGAGTGATGATCACACAGGTCTTGGCAGCACAGAACTCTGGATAGTGAGAGCTTGTTTGTTATCTGATCTTTTAGGCAATAGACAGTAATTACTGCTGTTTACTTTAACTCAGAAGCTTCCCTGGTCCTGACAGCATGAGATTTATCTAATTAGCAGAAGTCTGAATACACAGAGCTCATATGCTAATTACAGACAGCTTGACCAGGAAGTGACAGAGCAAAGCAGCATTATTTCATTCATGCATCCTATGAAACTTTGAGATGAGACAACCCCTTTAAGAAAGCCCTTTCTTCATAGCGAACTGCTCTGCCAGCTAATTGCAAGCAGAGTCAAGTGCAGCCAACTCTGAGGATGGTATTTGGATTTGGGGCCGTTCACACGGCTTATTTCGGGCACAGATTCCAGCCGTATTGCGCGCCGTACTGCGCTGCAGTACTGCTGGAATCCGTGCCAGCCATTATGGTAATCCACAGTTGTCATAGAGAACTATGGATCCCATCTCTCCTCCCCGCTCGAAATTGACATGCACATTATCCCGGCAGGATACGCGCTGTGGATAATGCATGTCTATGGGGCCGGCGGGCAGTGCCCACCGCCCGGCACTTTATCCAAGCCGTCCTGTGAAATCCGTCCTGCAATTACGGCTTGAATAAGCCGTGTGAACTGGCCCTTATTTTCAGAAGCAGAGTGAGAACAAAAAGTCTGTAATTGGTAGATCCCTTTACAATTGAAAGATGTGTCAAAGAGCATCTATCAGGAACTGCAGAACACTAAACAATATTTTCCTCAGTATCACAGCCCAATTTAAATAAACATTGATTTCCTAGAATCTCATGTATGTGCTACAATCAAAATGACTGGCTATGAATATTCATAATGAGGTATATCTTTAAACAGCTTCCATAATTTAGCAACCTCCGTTGATAACCTCTGTTGAGATATATATATATCTACCTACATGGTAAGGATACAAGGTGGCAACATCATATGGACCTCTCAGTTCCATTGGCTGCAAACAAAAAGAAAAAACATAAGATCACTCTATATATTCACAGGAGTCTAAATAAATATAATATACAGTATATACACATTCAAGCACAGACATTTCTAATGGCTGGAAGATTTCTTGTCTAGATCTATAACTAACAGTAACATGCTCTAGTTACACTCCTCAAGATTGTATTTGCAACATCAAGAAGGACAAATTGCAACGTCAAGGAAGTAGCAGGTGTGGCAAAAATCTGCAGACAATCAAATCAAATATGCAAGCGCCTAGCTCTAATCTGTGGCATGTGGGAGGGTGTAAAAACCAGATTAGAAGCAAAAGTTTTTTAGCCATATATAACCTCAAATATTGGATCAAGTGTTGTGGGAGGATTGTGCGATGCCTCCTGCTCGTTGACGTGCCAAGAAATCACTACTTGTTGTAAACTACACTGGTAGATTGTTATGCGCTTAGTCTAAGCTGTCAGCACTGTTCAACATTGTGGGCCTTATGTATGAAAACTGTCTAGCAGTAAGACTGTCTTTGTTGCCCATAGCAACCAGAGCCCAGCTTTTATTTTTCCCAAGCATTAAAGCTGAGCTCTGATCGGTTGCTATGGACAACAAAGACAGTCTTACTGCTAGACAGCTTTCATACATAAAGCCCATTATGTCCTGGTGGTTGGGAGAACAACGCACTGTAATGACAGGAGGTGGTGTGCGGAGGCGAACCTCTGCACAGACAGATCATCTGAACTGAAGAAAGGAACATAGTGATCCATTCTGTACTGGAAGTAAAATTGGAGGTCACATCCCAGACCTAGTGCGGCAAAGTGCTGACCCAACATTCAGCTACGAGCCAGAGGTCCAGCTACAGGTGCCCCACTGACCTCACACCACCACTCTCAAAGGCCATCATGGTGCATAGCAAGATGGCAATGGATGTCTGTCTATCCTCTTCAGTGAGGAGTCCCACTTTTGTCTATGATGCAATGATAGCTGGAGAGTGGTTTGAAGATCACGTATACAACGCCATGATTATGGGATTATAAAGTACAGTAGATGAACCTCTCATCTTCATTTCAGGTACACTTACAGCTCGGCCTTACATTGATTTGGTTGTGGAACCAGTGGTACAGCCATCTCTTCAAAGAGACCAAGGCGCTGTTTCTCAACAGGACAACACCAGGCCATGTGTTGCTCACGCTACTGTGAGCAGCCTGCATGGCTTATGTGTACTACCATAACCTTCGGCGCCTCTGGATTTGTCTCCCATCGAGTATGTCTGGGACGTCATTGGTCAGCAAGTACAAAAAGAGCTGCCAGCAGCCAATAATGATGACTTCCATGCCCAAGGCATTCAGTGTGGCAGAACATTACTCCGGCAGCCATTAATAATCTAATTGACAGCATGCCAAGCCGTGTAAGTGTCCTTGGTGTTTATACTGTAGGCTGAATAAATCGAGAAGTTGTGAATATTTTGTTTCTATTTTGTATCATTTGCATATCATTAACATATCCGATTTTCATAATTCCAAGACTTTTTGTGTTGTAATTTCAATGTTGAGTGTAGTAACCAAGAAAACATTGCTGTGTAATAAGAAAATGTTGCAGTTGATGGCTAGAAATCAGCAATTACATGTTTTCTGTGTAACACCATACTGTTTTTCCTATAAACTGTAATCTTTATTGTCCTGTACACGTGTTTATTTTATTTATTTTGTTATGATTTTTGCCATTCAGAAAAAAGGTAAAATAAATAACCATTACGGGGAACTTATGTAAAAAATGTCTAAATCTTTGTCGCCCATAGAAACCTATCAGAGCTCCACTTTAATTTTTTCAGAACACTCTATGAAATTAAGGGGGGTGCTCTGGTTGGTTGCTATGGGCAACAAGGAACCACTTAGACCTAGTTTTCATACATGTGGCCCTACATATCTATTTTTATACATGTCAGTACTCCGTTGTGCTCGGAACACGCGCAGAACAGAATAAGGAGTCGTGTGCAAGTGTGACCGGTTCTACACGCTCAACACCTTTTGGAGCCTGTTTTGGAGATTGATGACATATCCTATTGATGTGCCAAAGTCTAATGGGTGTGGGTCCAGCCCTATCCTATCTTTATAAAGTCTATGTTGGGCACATCCGTTTAAAGTTATACTTCATTGCTTTTTTTTTTGTGCTATATTATACTGGCCCCAAAGCGGTTTGTGTTGAGCACTGAACCCTGGCAACTGCATTGCCCTCTTGCCAGTGATCAAGGGGGGGTACAAATATCCTAATATGTGAGAAAGAACTTCGATTAAGGATGTAAATGTACAACGAAGAGCAGAAAAGAGTTATTGTTCATTTAACTAAAGACAAAGATCCTCTTGTGACCGAAGTCAAATTCCTAAATAAGGGTATGTTTACACGGTGTGCTTGCAGGCTGTACTTTGGGGCGTAATTGTGCTGCATTACGCCTAACATATGCTCCACAATTATGGTAAAACCACAGCACTTGTTGAGTGCTATGAATTTACAGCATATTCCCAGCCACGTACTGCACACCAGGAGAAAGAAATGACATGTCCCTTCTTCCAGGCACTTACGCTGGCCAGCGCAAACTGTACTGGGCGTACAGCAGAGCGCACAGTATGTGCCTTTATAGGCCGGCTACAAGCCGTGTAAATTTGCCCTAATACAGATCTGTGTGCACAGATCTCTGTATTGCCGGTGCAATATAAAGCGTGAAGGACATTTCTGGAAACAGGGCAGTGAACTTACCCTTTCTGCACCACTAGATATAATAATATGCTAAAAGTAAAAATAAAAGAGGATGAGTATATGAACATCATGCTTGAAATCACACTCGCATTTCCAATTATACATTATAAATAAGAACTCACAGAGTATGATTCATATGTAAATTATATAGGCCTCTTGTTACTTTGGAACCTATAAGATGTCGCTTGTTTAATTATACCTGTGAATTTCTCTGCTTACTCTGTTATTTGTGGAAAACCTCTTTAAAACATTCTATATGTCTGTTTTAGGTAAAACTAGTATTCCTCAAGAAAAAAAAAAAAAATCTGGAGCACCTTCCATTCAATCTCTATGTTGTATAGCTTCTCTCTATGTTATTTTTCTAAAATTTCATTACCAATCTGTCAGAAAGGTGTTACCAATTGTGGGTGTGCACAGTCCGACACTGTCCAATTAGTACTCTCAAACATAATGTGTGTAGGGATACAATTCAAGTGGCAACACCCATCTGACAGATTCAAGAACACACTTCTAGAAGGAATAACAGGGGAACAGCACAATAGAGTAATAGGAGAAGATGCTCCAGAATTGTTACTTCATGGAGAACACAAGGATTTACTAAAACATACGTGATATGAGTTGTCACATGTCCTCTTTAAGTGTAGGCTTACATGTGGCAGACTTGCTGTAGAAATTTGTATCACTGTTCCGGTTTACCCGGCCGGTATTTGTCCGGTTTTGCGGCCGTCCCCACGGCCGCAGGAGGGGAGGGGAGGGGAGATGAGCGGAGAAGAACCCTCCCCCCTCTCATTGAGGTGTTCATATTCCGTCCGGAAACCGGACGGAAGAATGAACATGCTCAATGTCTTTTGAGCGGCCCGCGGGCGGAAAAACCACCGGGCAGAAAACCCGTGCACGGGTTTTCCATAGAGCACAATTGTGCTCATTTTTGGCCGGTTTTTCAGGCAGTCTGAAAAACCGCAAACCGGCTGAAAACCGGCCGAAAACCCGTGCCATGGGGACATGCTCTAAATGTTCATGTACCTGCAGCAGAAACAGTCCCATTCACATGTAGGACACTGATTTTCGGTCTCTACCAAATGTGAATATACACTATTACTTTTCATGGAAAAATTCTTGCATGAATATGAATATTACCCAACATTAGATATAATATATCTGACAGGGACAATAGCTTTTTTCTCTGTTCACTGCTATTTATAGGCAGTAGGATTTGTGTTGATGTTATCCAGTCTGCATACCTCTCATGAACATGACACTTTCCCAGGCTTCTGCACAAATGCCTTCAAGCCAAAGTTAAGGCCTGAACCTATAAAAGGTGTCTGAAATGTTTTTTTGGCCCAAACAGATACAACCAGCAGTTCAAGTGTAAAGGCTCTATTCTAAAATGTGCATTAGGGGGTCTCTAATCCCCTAACAGGATCCCACAGTTAAACTTTACTATGGAATCCCATTATAGTCAGCCTATGGTTGTCACCTGCTGCTGAAAATATCAGCAGGGCCGTACGCGCCTGAATGCTTAAGGCTGAAATATATTTTGATGGCATCATCTAAATGTGTTTATCCGCTACTCATTTAACCCCTTAAGTCCAAGGCAGCTTTTTTGTGTAACGTAGGCACAATGCTTTTTTTAATTACATTTTCATTTTATTGTTTACTTTTTCCCCACACTTTGTTTTTTACTTTATTTTTTAATCCAATTAAGGCAGGGTTCCCCAACTCCAGTCCTCAAGGCCCACCACCAGGTCATGTTTTCAGAATCTCCCACAGAACGCACTGACAGTAATGAAATCACCTGTGCAATACTAAGGAAGGCCAGAAAACCTGACCTATTGGTGAGCCTTGAGGACTGGAGTTGGGGACCCCTGAATTAAGGGATAAGTATGGTACTTTAAAAAAAAAAAAAAAAAAAGTTTATTTTTTTAACACTACGTAATGTATAAGCATACTCCTGTATGAGAATACATTTGTGTCAGTATAACACCGGCTGTAGTCAAGGCACAACACAGGGTGCCCTAGCAGCAGACTTACTATATAGACAGCCCTGGAGCTACTTTAGGTCTCCAGGGCAGACTGTATAGATATATCCTGGTGACCCGATGGAGCAGGGGAATCCCCTTTGATTATGCCGCAGTCACGTACCACGGCAATCAAAGGGCTGAACGCCGGAGACTGGATGCATATTTGATGTGTTTTTCAATACGTTTTCTAAATTGATACAAAATCTAGCCAAAACATAGACTCAAAACTGTGATGCGTTTTTGGATGCATTTTTCAGTATCCAAAAACGCATCTCATTGTTTCCTATGGGGATTTTACTTGCATAAAAAAACAGATCAAGAATTGACATGTCGCTTCTCTGAACGCATCCGAAAAACTTAATACAAACATTGACTGAACGCAAATGCGTGTTTTACACTGAAATCAATGTAAATCACACTGCACATTGTTAGATGCCTGTTTGGGTCTGTTTTTTTGGTCTGAGTAAAGCATCTATTGCGCAACTTCAGAGTTCTAATTTCAGAATCTAAAAGCACACAGAAAAAAAATCTAGAGTAGCTTAACCATAATCCTCTGTAGCTTAACCATAGTACAATGCAGTACTAGACCACTACTTACTTTTCCTTTGCAGATCTCCATTAAACTAAGTGCATTAGAAATTGTATATCGTCTTGTAGTGGAATCTTTGATAGCCGGAGTATAAATCAGCTCAAAAAAGATACCCCTCTCGATTGCCTGCAACATAGGTGTATACAAAAGCATTGTAATAACAGACATAGAAATAAATCTGGGAATAAAATCTCTTGCGAAATAAAATATCCTGACATTCTGTGTAACATTAATTAGATTTGGCTGTTTTAAAGATCCTGCTCCCCCCTTGCTGCTGCAGGCCCCCAGTTCCTGTGCAGGTTGTTGGCGATTCCACAGCATTGACTGACATGTCAGCTCTGCTAGCTCCTATTCCTAGCTGTGCCTTTTAGTATGTTCACACAGCGTATTTGCGGCGTGTACATTTGCATTTCCAGGTTGCAGGATGCTGAGCTCCTTACATGACTTCTAATTTTAAAGCTATCACAATGTATTACAAGTAACCCTTTGGAATATAGTCCTATACATTCACCTGTAATCATATATATTCCACTGTACAAAATATGAGACACACTTAGAAAAAAAAAAAAGCAATCAGAGACCAAAGGTGAGAGGAAGTCAGAACACTGTCATGTAAGAAAAAGCTCAACAACCCTATTGGCTTATTATGGGGTGCTTTGAGGTTCTGTCATTTTGCTGTCTAATCTGAGGGAATTTTTGACAAAGCCATTAACGTAAATATAATCATAGCGTAACCAAACAGGTTGATACAAGGTAACACATCTCTTACAGCATTTACAGGCGGCCTCTTGAAGAAAAATGGATACTTTTCCGTTACGTTGATGCATATGATATCCACATCGATGTTCGTGCATGCGGTCTGACACAAGGAGACAAAAGATATATTAATGCCGGCGAAGAAAACGTATGTAAAACACATACCAGGGCTGTGGAGTCGGAGTCGTGGAGACGGAGACGGTGCCTATTTTGCAGGAGTCTGAGTCGTCATAAAAGGGACCGACTCCCAAAATATATAATTAGTTGGTCCAGTTAGTTCGATGCAGTGCAAAGAGATGGAGGAATTGGGTCCAGCCAGTGCTACTGCTCCCATATCTTCAGTCTTATCACATGAAGAGTGTAATTGATGACATGGAGCAGACAAAGCACTGCCCAGGGGAAAAGATTCCGCTCCCATGGCAAACAAATTTCAGCAAAATTTTTCACCTGCTTTCAAAGAAGTAGAAGAGTTCAACCATTCATCAAAACTGACTGTGGCTGAGGCAATTCCTTTATACCCTGACATTGTTAGAGATGTTGCCCCTGTGGTCACTGCTTTTCCCCCAACCCAAGTTAGTGTAGAGAGGCCGTTCTCTAGCCTGGAAGTAATGAGATCAAATGTAAGGTCATGTATGCAGGATCTGAAGAAGCCAATACGATTTCTCAGAACAAATTCAGAGACTCCACAAATGTTCCTGCAGTGTTTTGCTTTTTGCTTTTTTTGTTTTCTAAAGTCATATCCAATAAATATATTTTACACTGACAAGCAAAATGGTAACAATGTTTTGAACTTGTGACTTTCAGGCTCCATATCTCACCATCCACTACAGCTTTGCACATGAGGCTACTGTAATTTTATATAGTCATCTTACATATCTTATACATAAATTTGACTTGCAAGTATTTAGCATCTGCTTAGTTCTGCAGATTCCTTCCTGTAACTGCATTGTTACTGTTTTGCTTCTAAAAATCAAAATGTTAATTTTTATTATTCTGTTAGTATTTGGGAAATCCACCTTTGGCTTTCAATACTGCCTGAATCCTTCTGGGCTCTGGATCAGATTCAAGCATATCTTGACCAAAATGTGATCCTAGCTCTCTTCTACACATTCCCATTGTTGGTGCAGACTGGACTTGGATACAAATACAGCTTTTTCTTCAACTCTACCCACAAGTGTTCAAAAGATCAAAACATTGTTACCCTTTTGCTTGTCAGTGTCTGTTCTACCTAAATAACTTGATTATTGTATCATAAGGTGATAAACAGCCTGATGTTACCATTTTACTACAGTAAAGTTATCACTTAAACATGCGCCATGTATGAGGGAGTCAGGAGTCGGAGGTTTGGGAAATTGAGGAGTCTGAGTCGGGGCTTTGGCTTGCCGACTCCACAGCCCTGACACATACTAGCTGTTCTCTAGTATACATCATTAAATTACACTATACCAAGGACATGAATTTGATGCAGTTTTATCCCAGAAGAACCTATAGTGAAAAGGGGTGTGAAAATGTACTGCCCAGATATCCTCTACTAGATTTCAAAAGAAGAACTCAAAATGTAATTTAGAAACAAAATTCTCAACAGGTATGGGGAAAATAACTGTGCAAAGACCTTAAATACATGACTGTCTGCACTTTGGCCTGATTCAATATGTGGTATAATTGTCAATGTTTCTGGAGAGGTTAATACAGTAAGGATGCGTTTAAACGGTAAAGACCAAATACTGTTCCGGAAATCTCGACCGGTATTTGGTCTTTTTTTTGGCACGCAGGGGACGGCTTTTGTCTGCGGTTTGCGGATTTAAGCCCTCCCCCTTCGCACCCACATGTTCATGTTCCACCCTAAGTTTTTCAGACCGCCGGTGGTGTAAAAAAAATGTCCATTAAAGTCAGCATAAAAGGTTGACAGTCGGTTTACAGACGGCTTTCAAAACCGAAAACCGTCTGTAAATCCGACTGAAAACCTGTGCCATGGGGACATGCCCTAAAAGGTAGAGTATACTCCGCACAAGTGCACTATTCAGAATCTGACAATGATCCTTAATAGAAGTCAGACATTTATGGTGTGTTTCATGGATATGCCTTAAATATTTAGGGGTATAAAAATTTTAGACATTTATGCCACAAATGTCCAATAGATCCTGGTCTCACCACTAGGACCCGTACCTATCTTGAGAGCAGAACTTTGTTACCCTAGCTGAACAGGTTAGAGTAGTGACTATGCATTTGTGTTACTCTCCTTTCATTTCAATGGGAGAGAACACTCTTTTGGCTGTTGTCAGAACTCCTGTAGGACAGATTGGTTAGTACCGATTATGCATATGGAGGAGATCCCCATTTTCAAGAGCATGGTGGGAGACATGGCATGTGCTGTGTTGAGAACACGCCTTTAACACTTCATGATGGATAAATCTGTCAGAGGTGTTAAGGGAGTATAAAACACGCTCACTCACTGAGCCCGCTTTATATACAGCAGGTGCCTGCTGTTAGTTACAGCCCGCATCTGCTATCAGCCACTGCAGTAAACCCAATAAAAGTATCTAAATGGTTAGAATGTGGGCAGTAGTCCTCTGCGGCACCTGATCTACTGCTATGAGATTACGGGGTGCCGTTTGGTTGCCATGGCAGCGGGAAGCCTAATTAAGGCCGCCGTGGCTACCCTGATTGTACTGCTATTATACCCTAGTTATGGCAGGGTGTAATCAGAGATGAATGAAATCCCTATATACTGTGGTATATAGTAGAAGTGATCACATGTTCAAGGCCCTCAGGGAAACTAAATGTTAATCTTGAACAGATAAAGAAAAAAAAGAAAAAATTATTATTTATATAATTTTTTATATAGCTTATAATAACCAAAAGCTAAAGGAAGAAACCGACTTATATACGTCCCCTAGTTACAAACGGAGACTTATGGGGCATGGCTGACATTCAACACTGAGTCACGCCCCATGATAAATCTGAGGTGTATGTAACTTTTTGATCATTTTTTTATTCCACTTTTCCCACATCTAAATAAAACCAAACAAGATTGGTATTCCTGGGTCCATAGAAGTCTGACCAGTTATTTTTACTGCAAGGTGAACGTCATTAAAATGTAGCAAACACCCAAAACCTGAATTGTGGTTTTTGGTCATTCTATCTCCCAGGAAAAGTGGAATAAAAAAAAAAAAGTCATATACACCTCAAATTTGTACCAATAAAAAGAAGAAATCATCTTGCATGAAAAGAAACACCATACATCTAACAGAGGAAAAATAAAAAGCGCTATTGGTCTTGGAAGACAAGGCAAAGCAACTTTAAAAAAAAAAAAAAAAAAGGAGTAAAAGATAATAAAAACAATATAAATTTGGGATTACTGGAATCGTACTGACCCACAGAATAAAGATAGCATGTCATTTAGACTAAATAGTGATCTCCATAAAAACGGCCCCCACACAAAAAAAGGCACAATTGTGTCTTTTTACAGCTAATGGTACAATCAAACTGAACATCTTGCCCTGCAAAAAACAAGCTCTTATACGTCTATGGAGACAGAAAAAAAAAAAAAGTTATGGCTCTTGGAATGGGGAGGAAAGTAACAGAAAAGAAAAAAAACAAAAATAGTTGTGTCCTTAGAAGGTTAAGCAAGTAAAATGAGATGCTGAAGCCAAAACATACCTTTTGCTGTAACTCGCTTGTATTTCTCACCAAAGCTGGGAAAACTAAACATTAATACCTTGCCGGTAAAGTACTTACATGGAACAACTTTTCTGTTTTAGGATAAACAGCCACAATATCATACAGTCTGGTAACAGGGGAGGTGGATCTCTGTGGAAAAAATGTTGACAAGCAGAATAAATGTTTAATAAAGCACCATATACATAGAGATGTAAGGAAGGAGTTACATATTTTGTAAGGCTGAAAAAAGACAAATGTCCCATCAAGTTCAGCAAGAAAACTACATACAACATAAAATTGATAGCAATTTTTTTTTTTTTTTTTAAAGGGGTTGTTTTGAAGTTTTAATACTTTCTATATTTTTAAAACCTTTTTGTACCCTTGCACTAGGGGGCACGATCGCTTGTACACCATTCTGCATTATATACATAATGCAGAAGAGTGCACCAAGATGATGCTCCTAAGGCAAAAAGTGATAGGAGCAGTAACATGATAGCTAAGGAAGCCTTCATTAGGCATTCAGCAGCCATGGCGACCTCGGGTTGCAGGGGTGCCAATTGGAGAAGAGGAATGGTGTGGCCATAGGCAGAAAGTAATAGATGCAGCAACATGGCAGCTGCTGAAACCGTCGTTAGGCTTCTGTATGCCGCAGAAAATGCTCGGTACAGCAAACGTAGACATGTCAACCGCGATCGCTGCAGCACCTAAAAGACTGATCAGCAGAAATCAAAGCTGGTGACAATCCCTGCTGATAGTGGCTGATGTCAGCTGTAATTATCAGCCAGCATCACTTGCTGAGCCTGCTCCAAACATCCTTACTGGCATTAAATGACGCAAGTTTATAAAAGTAAAATAAAAGCATAAAAATTGATAAAATATATGTGTAGATATATAAAATTATACTTAAAGGGGTTTTGCCACGATGTAATGTTGACGTGGGATCCTCCAAAATGGGTATTTAATCACTTTTCTAAATATATGTGATTACAAAAATTGCAGTCAGAGAGCTACAGGCTGCCTTACCTGCCCTTAGTTACTTAAAAGCTTCTATTAGATACGACCTGACAAGAGCTGCTGGCCAGGCTTGCACAGAGCACGCTTCTTATCTGATGAAAGGGAGCTGAAGAAGCTTTCAAGGCACCGGGTAGAAATATGTTGTCTTTTGTATACAGAATCCACTAGTTGTAGTTTGATTATTTGAGTGAACATTTCACACGATCCCTTATGCACGGCTCTGTGCTCTGGCTGTGTTTCTCGCTCTCTCAGCTCAGCGTGGCTTGTTTACATTTGATTCTTAGCAGATAAGGCACGTCCTGGCAAAACCCCTTTAATATATTAAGTATAATAATATAAATATTATATATCAACATATATTTTATCAATTTTTATTCTTTTTCTGTCAGTAAGGCTGGGTGAGGGCTAATTTTTCTAGGAAAGTGAGCTGTAGGTTTTATTCGTGGCATTTTAGTGTACATGCAAGTTTTTGGTTTTTTTTCTATAACTTTTTTATCAGCAGTCTCCACGCACAGGAATACATAAAATTTTTGTCGGTTTTTTCTTTTTTTTTAAAGCCCCGAAGAACAATCGTTCCTCACCCCATGGGAGGCAATAGAAAAGGCGGCTTCAGTCCTCCACAGCTCGTCTTTTCTCTCTCTCTTCGGCCCGCGTATTATACAAAATTTTGTATAATAACCGAGCTTTTAGTTTTCTTGCCGTCTTCCCCATACAATATAACTGTATGGTAAACGAAAAAAAAAAAAAAAAACAAGAAGCAACCGTGGTTTTTGTACAAAGCGTGACAAAAACCACGGTCCTGCATCGGAAAAAAAAACAGTCGCTTTCGGGCCGTTTTTTGTCCGATGCAGTGTAGAAATAGGGAGGTAGACATACCTTTCCCCTTGGTCTTGAGGAGGTGACCAATACTGACTTTACAACACGAGTTTAACTCACAGCAGTAGACGATCATGAGCACTGAACAAATGACACCTGCACCATCACAGTGCCATAGTAACACGGCGGCTGACTTTCAATGTGATAGCAGCGCACTATAATACTAAATGTCACCTAAGGGTTTAAGATAAGTAAAATTCTCTCTTTTTCCCCTCTACAGGAAGTACACAAACTCATGAAGAAAAGAAAGGAACACTGCATACCAGTACATTACAATGGGATGGATCCGAAGCTATAATTGTTAGCCTTGTAAGAATTTTGATCGGTGTCGATTTACCCTGCAGGTTAAATAAAGGGAGAAAAAAAAAAAAATCTACAAATGATTTTGGGAAAAAAAAGGGAAAAAAAGGGCCAAAACAGATAAGGGGGACAGCGACCAAAGCTTTATAGCCCCCAAGCCCTCCCAAACCCCTACCATATCCATGAAAAAATTTTGGTATAAAAAAGAGGGTGAGAGAGAAAGTGTTAGAAGTGAACTATTCCCCGGGCCCAAATAAAAAATTGGGGTTTAAGAACATTTTTTAAATTATTTTTGGAAAAACACCCCCAAAAGTTCCTTTACACAACAGAGTCATTTCGCACATTTTTACAAAACCCCTCCTTTTCTATTCTGAGTACAGTCGAACACACCACTCGGCTGTACTTGCAACTTACATAGAATATAGTGGAGAGTTTGTGCACAAAAAAGCCCGTCTCTGAAAGGGAAAGACTTTCAGGACCCACTTTCATGTGAAAAAATGGCATGTCCTAAGGGGGCCCCGGGACATCTATCCACACTTTGAGGGTTTTCCTTTTCCCTATGCCCCCAAAGTTTTTAGCTGGGGACTCCTTTTAGAGGGAATGTATAACCACTATTTTTTTTTTTTACCAATTAAAAATGCATAATTCAATATTTTTCTTCACAGCTGTATTTATTTTCTGATTGCAGATTTTTTTAATTCGGTTTCCTTTTGGGAAGCTGACCTGCCCCCAAGGGTGAGAAAAAACCTTTTTGAAATACAGCATTTTAAAAAATTTACTTTACGTTCCTGTGGGGGCTGCTTCCGTGCCAAGATCCCCCCTTTTAAATTTTAGAGCCACAATATGAAATAAACTTCATTACCAGGTAAGTGAAGAAAGCAGCGGCTCATAAATACGTCAGTGAACTGCAAGTCAGAATGTAAGTTATCCTAAACTGCTTCACGTTGGGGTAGATTGCTGGAAACACTGGTGCAGACTTATCAATACTGTGCAATACCGAGACAACGTAAACTTTGACTACAGTCTTACAATGCGCCACATTTTATCTAGTGTTTAAAAATCGACCAGGTTTAGACTGTCTATTCTTAGTTTACACCTCTGTTAGTTGGCTTACTTTATGTCCCTAATGACAGCAAAATTTTGTGTATATTTCTGTGAAGTCGTGCCCCCTTTGTTGAGGTCGCACCCCTTTAATCTTAAGTGTCTGGAAACTGTCTAAAACATTTGACAAATGTGGTGTAAAGCATGCACACCACTATTTTGGTGCAAACTGTGTTAGAAGTCTGTCGCAATGATCACAGTAAATGTGTCCATTACTACTTTAAGCTTCTCTTAGCAATAGCAGCTTACAGTGCCTTGCGAAAGTATTCGGCCCCCTTGAACTTTTCAACCTTTTTTCCACATTTCAGGGTTTAAACATAAAATATAAAAATATTATTTTTTTGTGAAGAATCAACAAATGGGACACCACTGTGAGGTGGAACAAAATTTATTGGATATTTTAAACTTTTGTAAAAAAAATACAAAATTGAAAAGTGGGGCGTGCAATATTATTCGGCCCCCTTAAGTTAAAGGGGTTTTGCCACGATGTAATGTTGACATGGGATCCTCCAAAATGGGTATTTAATCACTTTTCTAAATATATGTGATTACAAAAAGGGAAGCCAGTGAAAGCTACAGCATGTCTCAGTCCCCCTTAGTTACCTGAAAGTTTGCATTAGACACGACCAGAGGAGCTGACAAGAGCTGACAGGCCGCGCTTGCGTGAAACACTTATCTGATGACAGGGAACATGACTGAGCTTTCAAGGGGCTGTGGAGAAAGTGCAGTGTATGAGTCTGTCTGCTTTTAAAAGATAATCCACTGTTGTAATGTAATTATTTTGATTTTAACTTTCGAGACGCTCCATTATTCCTCACTCCTTGCTCCCCCCCCTCCCTCTCAAACCTGCAGCGTTAAATGACCAGCATAATTCGTTTACTTTCTCCTCGTGCTGATAAGGAGGTAACAAACTCTCTTCCTGGCAAAACCCCTTTTAAATACCTGTAAAAGGGGCCCCCTTTTTTGGGAAAAGCTGAGTCATTTGGGGTTTTTTCCATAAGTTTTTGACACGGGGTAGTGAATTTGGATAATCTTTGGAACAGCTGGAGCTCAGTGGGTTGGATGGAGGGCTTTGTGAAAGCTGGAGCTCAGTGCCGGGTTTGGGTGGAGAGCGTTTTGGAACAGCTGGAGCTCTGTGAGGTTGGATGGAGACTTTGTGAACAGCGGAGCTCAGTGAGGTTGGATGGAGAGCGTTTGTGAACCCGCTGGAGCTCAGTGCGGTTTGGATGGAGAGGCGTTTGTGAACAGCTGGAGCTCAGTGAGGTTGGAATGGAGGAGGTTTGTGAAACAGCACGTTTCTGCTTTCCTCAGATTCTCGATTGGATTCAGTCTGGACTGATCATTGGACATTCTAACATCTGGGATACATTTATTTGTGAACCTTCATTGTTAGATTTGCTTTATGTTTGGGATCATTGTCTTGTTGGAGATAAATCTCTGTCCCAGGTCTCAGTCTTTTGCAGACTCATCAGGTTTCTTCCAGAATGTCCTGTATTTGGCCCACAACCATGTGTGGACAGTGGGGGATGGTGTGTTCAGGGTGATGAGCTGTGTTGCTTGACGACAAACATATCGTTTGCATTGTGGCCAAAAAGTTGGATTTTGGTTCAATCTGAACAAGAGCACTTCTTCCACATGTTTGGTTGTCTCCAGGTTGGCTTGTGGCTAACTTTAAACGAGGACTTTTTTATGGATATCTTTGAGAATTGGCTTTCTTCTTGGCCACTCTTCCATAAAGGCCAGATTTGTGCAGTGTTATGACTGATTGTTGGTTCTATGGACAGACTCTCCCACCTCAGCCTGTAGATCTCTGCAGTTCACTGAGTGATCATTTGGGCCTCTTGGATGCATCTTCTGATCAGACTTCTCCTTGTCTGAGATGTAAGTTTAAGGACGGAACGGCCGGGGTCTTGGTAGATTTGCAGTGGTCTGTACTCTTCCAGTTCTTGATCGCTTGCATTGTGGCTACTTGGGATGTTTAAAGTTTGGGAAATCTTTCTGTCATCCAAATCCGGCTTTTAAACTTCTCCAAACAGTATCCAAACGGCCCTGGGGGGGCCCTTAGGGGGTGTGTTCTTTGGTTCTTCTGAGGCCTCTGCGCTTTAAACAGAACCCTGAGACTATCACAGAGCAGGTGCATTTATACGGAGACCTGGTGCACACAGGTGGATTATATTTATCATCATCAGTAATTTAGGACACATTGGATCATTCTGAGATCCTCACTAACTCTGGAGTTGAGTTCGCTGCTTACATGAAAGTAAAGGGGTCGAATAACATTGCACCCCACTTTTCAGTTTTTTTTATTTTTTACAAGTTAAAATATCCAATAAATTTCGTTCCATTCACAATTGTTTGTCTCACTTGTTGATTCTTCACAAAAAAAAATTAAATTTTATATTTTTATGTTTGAAGCCTGAAATGTGGCAAAAGTTTGAAAAGTTCAAGGGGGCCAAATACTTTCGCAAGGCACTGTAAGAAAGAGGACAGGTTCCCTTTAGACGTGCAAAACTATATCAATAGATAAGCCATGATCAACTGTGATCCATATTATGGCATTGTGATACCTGTACAGTAGGCGGTAATGGAAACAGATCTTTAGTAGATATAGGTTTCACAATTTCCTAAAACAAGAGAGATAAGAAAGAAAATCATTATCATAGCTTATTGTGGAAAAAGGCTTATTCTTGTCCTGGATCACATTCAGTGTTTTATGTTGCAGTCTTTATTAAACGGTTTACCAATCCCAGACATTTATGGCATAACAATAGGATATGCTACAAAAACCTAATAGGTGTGTGTCCCATATTTGTCTTGAGAATAGGCCCATGAAAGTCTCCGTTGACAAAAGAGAGTCAGTTGCGCACAACTGTCCGTTCTGTTCTATGGGAGACCCCGCTACCGCCAAGCTCTTCTATCGGCAATACTTGGAACTCCCATAGAACAGAATGGAGAATAGCGTGCAAAGGTGACCTACTCTCTGTTCCAAACTGGTTTCCTTGGATCTATTCTCGAGATAGGTGCAGTTCCCACCTCCGAGACCAACACCTATTGGACATTTATGGCATATCGATACCCATAAATGTCAAGGAAAGGAAAACCTTTTAATGTGATTTATTGTTAAAACAAATAGAAATTGTCACTTAATCTTACCATTTTCTTTTTTTCAAACTCCACTACATGGTTTATGGCAACAGCGGAGTAGCCAACTAAAAGAATAAAAAAAAGAAAATGTTAGGAATAATATTAAATTAAGATTGGTTTTGAAACACCAAGATCTTTGCAGTTTTACTGACCTGAAACTAAATTACTATCAAGCCTTAGGGCTGCTGTGATGCAGATGGCAACATTAAAGGGATTGTGGACATGAAAGTTATGTTGTTGATGCTCTAATACCATAAAACTTACTAATGTACAAGGCACCTTTACTTCTTTGCTTGTTCAGACACAGGCAGAGTCTTAACCCTCCATGAATATTTCCAAGGTGGAGCGGGGATGCACTGCTTGTTAGGGAACAAATGTGGAAGTAGAGGGCCATGAATGCAAGACAGGGTCTGGAATCGGGGCAATGATGGAGCATTTGAAATTCCTGTACATTAGTCATGGTCCTTGGCTGCACCATTCACGAGTCTAGACAGCATTTCAGTACTGTAGCTGAGTAACCAATCAGTAATAGCAGTGACAATTTACTGTAAGGCAACCAATAGACCACTAAATATTTGTATTGTCTATATTTCTGCATCAATTTTACCTAAAACAAAACCAGACTTTCACACATGTTCTAAGAATAGATAAAGAAAACCAAGTTACACAAATTTGTCCTAAAATATTAAACTTAGATAATTTTCCTCAATATAAAAATGACCATCACAATTCAGGGAGTGTCAAAAGTATGTGAGCCTTTGGAATTAGCAAGTCATTTGAAAGTCAAATCAAGGTCAGGCGGTTTCAATCCATATTATTTACAGAGCAGGAATCTATCACAACACTGATCTTCACAGCACGTTTGTGGAAGTGTATTTTGGCATGAACAACAAATATTTGCTGAGATCAGAGATTGACGTTGTTGATGCTCATCAGGCTGGAAAAGGTTACAAATATCTAAGGAGTTTGAATTCCACCATTCCAGATTTAGATAAAATTGTACACAAATGGAGACATTTCTAGACCATTATTACCCTCCCCCAAAGTGGTTTATCAACAAAGATCAAGCCAACACCATAGCATAGTCCGTGAGCTCAAAGAGGAACCCAAGGTAACCTTTAAGCAACTAAAGCTATTTCTCACATTAGATTATGTTAAAGAGGTTGTTTCACTACAATGATTAACTTTTAACATGTTGGGAAAGGTAAATGAAGACTATTATTTAATACATTGTTGTTTTGATTTTGCTTTGGTCAGGAGATAAAGATTGCATCTTCTTTTAGAGTACACCTTACCGACCACCTCTCCCTGCTCCATCTTATTGCTCATTGCTCCAAGCTGACATCAGTCAGTCAGTCCAACCATGGTGAGTCACTCCCTGCAGAGTCTTAACTCTAGCAACGGAGTTTGTTTACTAAACTAGATACCACAGTGGTAGTATCCTGTTTTGGGTCAGTTTTGCAGCATCTGGACAGCTTGCCATTATTGCTGAACAATAAATTCTCAAATATGCCAGCAAATTCAAATGAAAAATGTTGGAAAATTTTTCAAAGACCTGAATCTCAAAAGAACTTTAGTCTTGTGGAAAGACAACAACTATAAGCACCCAAGTCATTCTACCAAAGAATGGTTAAAGAAGAATAAAGCTAACATTTTGGAAGGACCATGTCAAAGCCCTGACTTTAATCCTATAGAAATGTTTTCCAAGGACCTGAAGGGAGCAGTCAATAGGAGGAGACCCATAACAGAGACAAAGCTGTTTTGCGTGGAGGAATTGACTAAAATTCCTCCAAGCCGATAAACAGGACTAAGGGTATGTTCACACGATGTACTGCAGCGCGTACAGTACGCGCTGCAGTAGATCGCGGTAGCCCGCCGGCCCCATTTACATTCTTTACTCGTAGCGCATATTTGCCGCGAATAATTGACACTTATATCCCCGCGCGTACAATACATCGTATATGGTATGACGGGGGAGAGGAAGCGTAATCAATATTTCTCTATGAGAACTATGGATTACTGTAATCGTCGCATATATATTGCCCGTATTAGAGTGCAAATATGCAGCGAAATGCACGGCAAAATCAGCCCGTGTGAACATGCGCTAATCAACAATAACTGGAAACATTTACTGTCGATGCATCTATTACTGCACAATGGGGTCATACTAGATATTGAAAAAGGTTCCCATACTTTTGCCCCTCAGATGTAATACTGGACCAGTTTTCCAACATATAAATGGTCTAGCCTAATATTTAGACCCATATGCTTGATTTGGTTCTCTTAGTCTATTTTAAGGACTTGTGTGATTATATATTTTAAGTCAAATACATGCAGAAATAAAGAAGATTCTTAAAGGTTCACAGACTTTCAAGCACCATTAAATGGAAGCTTTTTTTTCTACCTGCTAATAATAAAAAAAATCATCCTGAGGTGGTTTTATTGGCCTCAAAAGTTTGTATTTATTTGTCCACAATAAAAGACCTCAATGGGGACAACTTGGGGAGTAAGATTTTCAGCTCTCATGCAAACGTCTGTATGACATTAATCCCACTCCTATGTAGGCACTTTGCCAATTAGATTCTTTGCTGTTGTGTCAAAGTTCAAGAAAGAAAGGCTTCCTAAGAAAAATATAAATATTACATTTGCACATATTTTTATCGGCATTTACTTTTGTGAGTAAGGCCATGTTCACACGGCTTAAACCAGGACGTAATTCGGTCCGTAATTCGCGCGGATGTGCGGCCTATTACGGGTGAAAACGTACTGGTCATTTCGGTAATCCACAGTTTCTCATAGAAGGAATACTATGGGAATACGTCTTCCTCTCCCTGCTCGGCGAATATGCCGAGGGGGGAGATAATTGACAGGTCACTTTCTAGCGGCGTATAATGATAGTCTATGGGCCGGCGCTCCCCTGGCCACACGGCATAATTGCGGGGCGTAATTACGTCCCGCAGTTAAGCCGTGTGAACATAGCCTTATACTACAAAACTATGCACACGAGACAGTCTATTGTATGATTGATGAGCCATGCAATGAATCCCATTCAAATATTTATGCAGAGCTTTAAGAGTACTTCCACAGAATACACTTTTCCGATGAACCTTTAGGTTCAATTTTAGAGCAAGATTCACCAATATTTTAATTTATAACACCAAATAATTTCATCCACAAGGTTAGAGCATCACAGGAAAAAGATGTGACCTTCTGCTCATTGGCCAGTACATTCAGACATCTCTGTGTCTGAAGTGAGACATTTGAGCATATAGTAACTTTAAAAGAAATGTTTAATATTTGGAGAGGGAACATAGTTCTTGTGTGAAAAATGCCTGTTAACTATCAAAGTAAAAATAGGGTGTTTGTAAATGGACCTGATGATGGTATAACGGATCCTCTTAAAGGGGATGCATCGCTTCATCAGTTCGTCTGTTTTCTTGAAGCTTGATTTTCTCAGTTCCTGAAATCCAGTGCTGTTTCTTTCCCCTCCCCGGCTGGGTGTTTCTTAACTGAAGGGCATCATCCCCCCCCCCCCTTCACTGTTAATGCTCGCTCCCGAGTCAGTGTGTTCTTCCTCCCCCTCTCTCTGAGTCCATATGTCACTGTCCTCTCCCTATACAGTCTTATTTTGTAAGAGCTGGTTTACATTTCCACAGGCCCTGCATTCAGTCTAGACAGTCTTCTATGAACTCTGAGCAGATCTCTTCTCTCTCACAGCTGGAGGTTTGTTACAGTTGAATCCAGTCTTCTTGAACTCATCCAGAGCCCAGATTTCTGTCTCCATTCTATGTTTACACGCAGGAGCATTAGCCACCGAGGCACAATTGTGCTGTTTTCTGATTGTAGAAGCAGCTGCAGTGTCACTGTTTCTGCTGGCTGTACAGAGTTCAATTGTTGACTTTCCCTTATTCTGATTGAGAGAGGCAGGAATGCGCGCTCCCGTGAATACGACCAGGGGACATTAAGAATATAAATTAGTATTGCCGTCAGCCAATGAAATGAAAGTAGGTGGATATGGACCGCACTGGGGAACAGTGTTTACAGAACAGAAGATAAGGGACTCTGTGAAAACAAAAACAGCTTTGCAACATACAAGCCAATTGTAAAAGTGCTTGTTTTTCACTGTCCCCTTATTTGAAGGACCATTTTTTAAATGAAACTGAAAACAACACTTTAAACATTATGACCTCAGTGGCCACCACTGGTCGCCCCTTGAAGTCTTTTTGTGCAGGGTTGTAAAGTAGGTCATGGAATTGTAGCTTAATTTGGTGGTTAGTAGAAAACGTACAGACCCCAATTCTGGCTTAAAAATACAAATTATAAATATTAGTATTTTATAATACATTTACTACATGCATAGCATGATGCATTTTCTACTTTGATAGGAATTTATAAAAGCTCAAAAAATATGTTATAACAGTCTAAATCACCTTTACCCCAAAAAACTGTCCATTGTATAATTATTTATTAATATCAATTATTAGACATAAAGGAGTCAGAATTAAAGTCAAAACATGAAGAAAGAGTCGTCATTAGAGTCGAATTTGGAGTAATACACTAAGCTTAGAGTCCACATTTTTAGTTTTCAGAAGCAGCTAATAATATTAGCTTGGCAACTAACACTGAAAAACAAACCAGTTGTACCCTGGTAGCTACTACTTTTCTGCTACCACACATTTTTTAGGTTATTTTATATTAAGGTCTATGAAAGTTCCTACTTTTCAGTCAATACGAATTCAAAACGGGGGATATGTACGCCTTACACATAACTTAAGATTTTGCCTTTCTAGTAAACATGTAAGAGCTCCTCTCTAGCATTGCCAATGGTGTTCCCCCACATCACCTCTTCCCCATTCTTTATAGTAGCCTTTTTCCCCCATTTACCCATTAGTCACAGTAGTTTTTCTCTCCTTCAGCCAATGATCACATTAGCCGTCTACAAGCAGCCACCTGATGCATCCTCTTGGTAGGAAGCTACTATGGGAGCCTATTGATGGATGATGTCCATAGCTTCCTGCAGAAGAGGCATGTGGTGCCGTGTCTGTGGACTCTGCCCTAAAATGTAGGTCATGCATCCTCAAACTGCGCCCCTCCAGCTGTTGGAAAACTACAACTCCCATCATTCCCACTGTTATAGATTATATAAATACTTGATGGGAGTTGTAGTTTTCCAACAGCTGGAGGGCCGCAGTTTGAGGATGCCTGATGTAGGTGGATGTTGTTGAGACACCAGGTTGAAGCATCAGACTGTATAAATGATGGGCAGGAAACAAACACCTGCTTCCCAGCGGCCATTTTCATATGTTCAGCCCTGATGTGGTAGATGTATATTTCATAGAGATCATTAACACCCAATATCATAAAACAGAGACTCCAAGGGCATGTTCCCTTCTAATATCTACCAGCTGGAATACTGTCATGAAGACCTTGTGTGGAACCAAATCCCCAATTACATCTTATCTGGCTTGAAAAGAGGCAATTCCCTGCATAGATGAGAGAACATGGATGTAGCTGGTGATTGAGGGCCACAAGGTTTTCATGACCAAATTCCATCTGACATATCAGATGAGAACTTGTTGTCATGAGAATCTCTTAATAGCCCCGGGCTTTGTGGCTACAGCCAACAGACACATCTCAGCACTAATGTACATTTATAAAAACATGCTTTACATTTGTAATCTACACTTTTTTTTTTTTTTTTTTTAAGAGGAACAATCCACACTGTACTTACGGTGCGCCGCCATTTCTATCATGCTCTGCAACTTCTTTATGTCCGTACAGTTTGAGACATTCAGGTCTACGAATACCGCCATTCTGAAATGAGAATGTTAAAGGAATGTGTGATCAGAAAATGACCTATTATTTAACTCGTGTTTTTATGTTAAACACTAAGGCCCCGTTCACACGGCTTATTTGCCGACGGATTGGCGCCGTATTCCGCGCCGGATTCGCGCTTCAATCAGGCGCCAATCCGTTTCTGGTCATTACGTAATCCTCTGCTCTCATAGAGAACAGTGGATTTCCGTCGCTCCTCCCCGCTCGGCAAATCCGCCGCGGGGGCGAGGAAGTGACATGACATTATTTACGGCGCGGACGCGCCGTAAACAATGCATTGTCTTATGGGACCGGGGCGGCGCCCCGCCGCGCTCCGGCCGCCAGTCCCGCCCTTATTTCACGGCGGATTTGTGCGCTCAATACGGCGCACAAATCCGTCGGGAATAAGCCGTGTGAACACGGCCTAATAATTTTTGGTGTTTTTGTTTATTTATTTTTTAATTTCCCATCAATGTTTCAAAAATCCTGCAATCCAGTTTTCACTTTAGCCATGAGGCTCAATAATAGTCTGACACTTCCTGTTCTGGAGGGACATCTTTTCAGCAGTCTCATTACTATTAGCACAGACAGGGTTAGGCTATGTCTCCACTGCAGAAAAAAAACGTACAAGAAATGGGACATTACTTACTCAAAAAACACTCCAGTTCTTAGGGGCTTGTTCACAGCTCAATGGCTGAACTAATACTTGAACCAGAAGTGAGCAACTCTGGCCTTTATGCTAACTGGGAAAAAAAAAAAATCACAGGTGCAGCTAACTGCTTGAGCAAAATGAAAAACTGCACACCAACTTAACAACTATTCACACCAGCATGCTGAAAAGCCGCAGAAAAAATCATGGGGAGATTGCACAGATGCAAATTACTAAGTAGAACAACCACCTCGCACAACCTCAGTGAATGAGGGGGGTGGTTGCTTGGTACTATTAAATGCATATAATAGGTGATTAAGAAGAGTGAAACAAGCCCTAGAACTGGAGTGATTTTTTATGTCTCCACTGCAAAGGACTACGATCGTATTTTCGGCGCTTTTAGTTTTTTAAAAGCGACGAAGATACGATCATACCTGCGGCACCATAGGCGGCAATAGAAAAAAAGAGCTGTAGTCTCCACAGCTTGTCTTCTGGCGCCGGCGTATCATACAACATGTTCTATAATACGCTTGTGCTTTTAGCTTTTTTGCCGTCTTCCCATACAATACAATTGTATGGGTGACGGCAAAGAAAATGAGAAGCAACTGCGGTTTTTGCACAAAGCGTGACAAAAAAACACGGTCTGGCATCGAAAAAGAAACGGGCGCTTTCGGGACGTTTTTTGGTTCGAATGCAGTGAGGACCATAGCTTCCACGAAGATGGACACCAATGTGAAGTGTGTAGATAACACAGGATCCACCCCTCACAGTATGAGATAGTCACAGCTCAACCTCTCCCCCTCTCAGGTCACAGAACATGCCTAGAAAACTCTGCTATAGAAGTCAATGGGTCTCATCCTGTTCACAGGCCCCTATGCACATGTAGCTGCTGTAAAGCATCTCTCAAAGTGCTGTTAAAAGCAGCTCAGGCAAGATGGCCGTCCTCATAATCATACACAGAGTGGGAAATTAAAAAAGGTTAAGAAGATAAAAATACATACCAGTATCTTGTATTAATATGAAAAAATGGCAGAGATTTCCTTTAAAGCAAGGTTAATTAAAGATTAATAAGGGTTTTCTGATGATAAAAGCAGGTCACCCTTTAAGATGAATTATGACATAACTGGACATGAGCATGCCTCTGGTGTAGTAGAGGGATCAAGCAAAAACAATTTTTCATGGCCTGTAAGATGCCCTATGTTTCCAAAAGATGTGAACAAGATAGCTGGAAGATATACTGGAGTAAGGTAGTGGGAGGAAGCAAGTTGCGGGTTTTTTATGTAGTAGGACAAAAAGCAGTTGATTTATTGTACCAAATAATGTACTGGGCATTACCCCACCTTCCCTCCCACCCCAAAAAAACAAGTTTGTTGGTGGAATGTGAAATAAAAACGCAATTACCATTTTTGTGGGGATATCATCATGATATTTACTGTTTGGTATAAATGACATTATCTGTATTCTGCAGGTTAGTACAAAACTTTTTACTTTAATTAAAGGGGTTTTGCCACAATCTCATTTCATACCTCCTGCATCAGCTCTTTTGCTCTGTGTGCTCAGAAGGAGGGGGATTTAGGAACTGGGGACGTGTGTGATTTGTTTGAATTGATATCATGTGACCCAGCTGCAGGGATGAAATCACAGGCCTTTCCTCTCTGTAGTCAAGAAAAGATCTGTTTATGTAAGCATATGAGTAGTGAGACGGTAAAGGTTTTTTGCCTCACAGCACTTGGGCCCTAGGTTCAAACCCTGCCAGGAAACCAAACTGTGTTTTTTGTTTTATTTCTCTTTTTCAATGCACAGACTTGATGTGGTTTCTTCTTTATTGATTTTTGCCACTTGGTTTGTCCTAAGGCTAGTTCACAGGCTTAATTACGCCCGCAGTTACGACGTAGTGGCGGAGTGCGGGAGCTGGGGAGGGAAGCGGGGGGGACGGCAACCTGCTGGCCATAGACAATCAATGATAGCCGCACATATTCACGGCGCTAGAATAGTGACCATGTGAATTATCTCCACGCCGGCGGTTTCGCCGAGCGGGAAAGAGGTGTCGTTATCCATAGTTCTTATGAGAACTTGGATTACGTATTGAATGAGCCCGTTTTCAGCCGTAATTTGCGCACTTCGGCGCTTAATTACGGACCGAAAATACGGCCATTTTAATGCGTTGTGAACATGGCCTTATTACTAAGTAGTTACAGAGGACGGGAGTAGAGTCAGTGACAGCATCTGGGGTTTTGAACACTCAGGTAGCTGATTGAGAGGTGAAGTGATGTTTCTGAGCATGTGCGGACAGGATGAGGAGCTCTCAGCACCGGGCGTATCCCTTGGAGACGAGCTGTAAACATATGGATCACTAACAGAGCAGCTAAACAAAAACGGTGTGCTGGCAGATTTTTAATAATGATGAATGGTGAAATTGTTTGTTATTTCATTTGCAAGCTTCCCACAGTTCAATTTTACTTGTGGCAATAACCCCCTTTTAACTTTTGGACAAGCCTGTTTTTACCTTCCTGAACAGCCCTATTTTTAAATCTGACATGTGTCAATTTATGTGAGAGCTAACTTTTGACACTTTACTATTCCATGTGATTCAGGATGTTTCTCGTGGACACATTGTTGCTTTAGTTAGTAAGGAAATTTTTATCCATTAAATCCTTGCTTGTTTGTGATACATATCAAAATTTCATGAAAATTTGGAAAATTTGCGATTTTGAAGTTGCAAAATTTCTGCGTGCAAGACAGGATAATTAATTCACCACAAAATAGTTTATAACGAGCATTACCATATGTCCACTATAGGTTAGCATCATTTTTTGAAATGTCTCTTTTTTTTTTACGAATTAGAGGCTTAGAAATTTAGTAGTAATTTCTCACATTTCAAGAAAATTTGCAATTATACATTTTATTAGGGCCACTCCAGTTCTGACGTGGCTTTGAGGGGCCTGCATGTTAGATACCCCATAAGTGACGCCATCTGAGAAACTAGAAACCTTAGGCTATGTTCACACGGCTTATTTAGGGGACGTATTTTCGGAGTATTTACGTCCGCAAATACGTCCCGAAATACGTTTCAAATATGAACAATTTTATTAGCATTTGATTCCAATGTAAAATACGCCTCGTCATTCACACGAGGCGTATTTTCGCGACGTATTTGCGGGCGGTAAATACGTCCTGTTTATATACGATCGTAAAAATTAAGTCCCCTGTCATTCTTGAGGCGTATATTTGCAACACAAATTCCCATTAGTAAAGAATGGTGAATGTATTTACGACTGTGTGCAAATACGGGCCACACTTGGTGACACGTATTTGAAACGTATTTCAGGACGTATTTGCGGACGTATTTACTCGTCGCAAATACGCCCTGAAATTAGCCGTGTGACATTCAGCCTTAACGTATTTACATCACTATTTAGGAAGTTTGATAACCCTTTAGCTATTTCACAGAAATTAAAGCAAAGTGGAGGTGAAATTTCAAAATGTCACTTTTTTGCAGATTTTCATATATTTATCCATTATTCCACTGGAATACGGTAAAATGTGACTAGGTAAATGCAACTTTAATATCAATTCCACCAGGTCTGCGTTTTTAGAGATATCCATATGTGGGCCTAGTGCATTATTTGGCTCAACCATAAGCCCCAGAATAGGAGGAGCACATACTATACTCTGGGGTATCATTTTCAATACGATGTTATTTAGGCGCCATTTCAGGTTTGGGGACACCTAAGGTGCTAAAACTTAATAAACACCTAATAGAAGCATATTGGAAACTACACCCTTAATGAATATATCCTGGGTGGCATTGTGTAGTATAGACCCCACAGGTGATTCACAAAATTTTTTTAGCATTTAAGGCTGTGAAAATTAAAAAAAACTTTGCCAATAATCTGCAATTTTAGCTTAAAATGTTTCATTGTATACAGGAATCCTGGAAATAGAACCCTAAACTTTGATAAGCAATTTCTTCCAAGTTCGGCATTACCCTACATGTGGTTTGTAACTGCTGTTTGGGCGCATGGCCAGGGCGTTTATAAGGGAGGGGGCATATTTGGGCTTTTGGAACAAGATTTTGGTGGGGCCATGTCGCATTTGCAAAGCCCCCTCAAAGTAGCAGAAACAGAGCGAAACCTTCCGAAGTAGCCCATTTTGGATTCAACACCCATCAGGGATCTCATCTAGGGATGTATTCTGCATTTAGGCACACAGGTGTTCCATAGGTTTTTTTTGTTTAGCATTGGGCAATTGAAAATGGGGAAAAACGCAGTTCGGTCATTGTTTTTGAGTTTCAATTTTACTGCATTCGCCGTGCCAGTGTAAATGATGTGATAACTTTACTATGGGGTGTCGGGGTGTTTTTTTTAAATAAAAAAAACAATTACATTGATATAGATTGTATATAGTTTTTTTGTTTTATTACTTTTAACAGTAGAAATCGTTATAAAAGAATTTTGGATTTTTATTTGTCTATTCTGACAGCCATAACTTTTTATTTTGCTGTGAGTGCAGAGCTGTGTATGGGCTTGTTTTTTGCCGGGATGATGTTGAAAGATTTTTTATTGGTACATTATAGGGTGATATGATGCTATGTTCATTTTTTTTATTAGGTTTTTTGTGAGATGTTTTGAACAAATAAGCAATCTTGGTAGTGTTTTTTTTATTTTTATTTTTTATAGCGGTCACTGTTCGGTATATATGAATGGTTAGCTTTACTCAGCAGGTCAATACGATTACACCGATACCCAATTTGCATATTTTTATTTTTTACTGCTTTTATACAATAAAAACACCTTTTATTCAACCAGAAAATGTTTTTGACATCCCCATAGTCTGAGAGCATAACTTTTAATTTTTCTGTGTTGGAGCTGTGTAGGGACATTTTGATCGCTTTTAAATCCATTTTTTGGAGGCCAGGGGTGAAGGTAAATACTGAAATCTAGTAGTGTTTTTTTTTTTTAGTTTAAAGGCTCCTACGTGCAGTATCCGTGATAAGTTAGCTTTACTCTTTGGGTCGCTACGATTATGGCGATACTTATTTATATAGTTTTTTTTAAGCTGGAGCACTTTAAAAAAAAAGAAAAGTGTTTGTAGTGTGTAAAACTAATATGTTGATGCATCGCTATCTTGCTGAGAGCTATAATTTTTTATTTTTCCGTATAAGAGCTGTCTAAGGAATTTATTTTTGCGGGAGGAACTGACGTTTTAATTGGTACAAACTTTTCTTTTTTGGAGTTTGTGATCGCTTTTATTCCATTTTATGTGCTGCGGATGAAACAATAATCTTAATTCTGTGATGTTTTTTGTTTTGTTTTTTTTATCGGCATTGCACGTCGGGTTAATATGACAGATTTATAGGGCACAGGTCGTTACGCACGCGGCGGATTCCAAATTATGGGTATTTATTATTTTGATCTTTTTTGGGGCGATTGGCGTTTGTAAAGGGGAAAAGGGCGGTGTACGTATTTTTATTTTATTTTTCGTGTTTTACTTGTTTTTCACGTTATTTTTTTACATTTCCCCATAGGGGATTTGAATGAGAGATCTTTAGATCTCTCATTCAATAGGAATCAGTACATAGCTTTTTGCTATGACTGGTTCCTATGACAACTGTCAGTCACGATGCCAGGACATGCCCACAGGATGTGATAGAGGGAGAGAAGCTGAGGTCTGTGATATATAAGAGCAGGAGGTGATAGAGGAGAGAAGCTGAGCTCTGTGATATATAAGAGTAGGATGTGATAGAGGAGAGAAAGCTGAGCTCTGGGATATAATAAGAGTAGGATGTGATAGAGGAGAGAAAGCTGAAGCTCTGGTGATAATATAAGAGCAGGATGTGATAGAGGAGAGAGTGACTCTGTGATATTTATGAAAGGATGTGATGGAGGTAGAGAGATGAGCTCGGTGAGTTATTAGAGAGATGTGATAGGGGGAGAAAAGCTGAGTCCTGTGATATACTAAGAGCAGGATGTGATAAGAGGAGAGTAGCTGAGCTCTGTGATATATAAGAGCAGGATGTAGGATAGAGGAGAGAAGCTGAGTCTCTGTGATTATAAGGCAGGGTATGTGATTGAGGAGAAGCTGCGCTCTGTGATATATAAGAGCAGGATGTGATAGAGGAGAGAAGCTGAGCTCTGTGATATATAAGAGCAGGATGTTATAGGGGGGAATCCTCATTCTATTAGGCTCTTAGTGAAGTAACCACCCCAATAGGGGCGACCCCACTATTGTCTTGGTTTGGAATGCTCTTATATACAACACTTGATTAAAAGTTAATTATTTTGAATTTTTGTGAGCCATTATATGGCAGCCAAAGACTTCATTGGGGCCCTTAGGAACCTCTGTGTGCCTTTAGATTCCATACAAACATGGTGTGTTCCATCAGATGATATATGCATGTATGGAGGGATTAGAATATCACTTAAAGCACATCAAGTACAAAGCCTGTGGACTGCATCCAGCCTGCCACGTCATTTTATGTGGCCTTAGACATAGTGAGCAGGGAAGGACACAGGACCAGGCTCTCCTAACCCCCTTGGGGATGCAGTCAGTATTTGGGCAAAAGTTGATCCCAGCATTGGATGGGCGCCATATTCTGAGCTCCAACACGCCGCCGGGCTCATCCCTACCCTCAAAGGCACTGTAAGGACAGCGCTCATGCTGATGTGGCCCTTGTTCAAAATAGCTACCCCTGCCTTACAGAAGACGGGCCAATGTCCGCCACACAGGCAAAACGTAACGGAGCCCCCTTTAGCCCATTTCCCCCTAAAAATAAAATACCTGAAAAGTTAAACCCATACACTTGTAAAATTTTTTTCCCTTGTATCACGCATGTGAAAGGGCAGCCGCCATATGGGGATAGAACCATGACACCCCCCGGGGCTTTTGAATACTGATACTCCCACGTGGCAGCACAGGCAGGTTACAGCAGGTAGCATCACTTATGGGGATCTCACTGCAGGGCCACAGGGCCCACAGTATACAGCACCACCCGCTCTATACTGCTAGTGGCAGCACAACAGATCACATCTTTTATAGGGATAGGCTCGCAGGGAACACAGTGGTCCACAGTACGATAGTCCCAGCCCTCTCTGGATGTGTACTGATCAGTGCTATGTGGCAGCACAGGCTGAATGCATCATCTTGCATGATGAAGCATAGCACGCAGGGGTAAACGGGGTCCACATATGCCCTATCAATTTTGGGCCCGACACTTTTTTACACGGGGTACACTCTTGTATATAGATAGCCACTGCTTTGGGACACGAGCCACAAAAAACGCTGTAAGCGCCCCCTACTGCTCTGAGCCTGATACAGGAGCCTGTATACGGGACCCTAACACAGACAAGAGACGGTCCCCGGGTTTCCTCACTAGAGCGTCAGAGAGGAGGGTGACGGCTCCCATCAGACACCGCACAGGCGAGGATCCGGCCGCAGCCTCCCCGCACACAGGCGCTCACTGCCCGCACTTTACCTTCACTACAGCGCTCTCTCCTCAGCACAGAACTCAGCAGCACCCTGCTCCCCCCACCCCTCAACCCAATCAAAGTCACAACACAGAGGGCGGAGCTAGCGCTGCAGGACAAGTGGTAGTTTCCCTGGGTTGCTTGCGCCGCTCGCCGTGTGGGAGGGCTGCGTATCCGGCAGTGGGAAGTGCTTCTAACCCTCGCTCTGTTGTCCATATTGAAAGCCAATGACGTTCACGTGATAAAGCGAGTACTTCCGGCTGTAGGAGAGTGCTGTGTGTAGGGTGAGTGTGGCGTGATTTCCAGAACTTAAAGGCCTCGTTCACACGGCTTATTTCGCCGCGTATTTGCCGACGGATTGACGATTGTCAATCCGTCGGCAAATCAGTCAGAAACAAGTCACAGCCTATTTTCTATTGATTTCAATAGAAAATACGGCTCGTCGTTCACACGACGCGTATTTCCGTGCCGGATTGCCGCCGCGGATTGACGATGGCAATCCGGACGGAAAAACAATGTGCATGTCAATTATTTACGGACAGATTCACCACCTACAATGAATGGAGATGGTGAATCCGTTGGGAAATCAGTTACAAATACGTGTCACACTTAGTGGCACTTATTTGCAATTGATTTTCAACTGACTTCAGAACGTATTTAAGATCGGCAATCCGATGTAAATATGTTCTGAAATAAACCGTGTGAACGAGGCCAAAGGGGTTGTCTTGCTACAAAGAATAGCTTTCAAATTGTAGGGAACACAAAATAAAGACATTTTCCAAATATATTGCTTTGTTCCTCTGTTTTCCCTAAGGAGATACAAGTGAATTTATGACCTCCCTGGCTATTTTAGTTCCCTCAGTAACCAACCTGTAAACAATTCTCCCCCTGCTGTTTGTTCTATGTGATAGCAGTGAGTGATGTCATCACACAGGTCACCTCAGTGTCCCTGCTGCTCAGCAGTAAAAAGCAAATAAACAGAACTGTAGTTAGGGCTTTTGTTTTGGGGATCAGATAAGAAGTCCTGTTAGTAGTTTGAGAAGCTAATCTGATCTAATTAGCATCTGAAAGCACAGCACTGAGCATGGAGCTGTACAAGCTGTATGCACATGAGCATATGCAAATGAGCCAGTCTGAACCAGGAAGTGGCAGAGTATTTCATTCATGCATTGTCTGAAACTCTGAAGGGAGACAACTCCTTTAAGATCTGCAAGTCATGTGTCTTCTGTTCTCAGCTATGTTACGGGATGTTCTCACCATGCACAGCCCCAGGCAGTTTCAGACTCGCTTCCTGATCAGGCTGTGGGTGGTTCTATAGCAGTGATTGATGTATTCCTAGCTGATCCTGTTACAGAGAGCTGGGTGCAGGAGATTTATAATCTGTAGTGCGCAAGGCTACAGAGCTCTAAAGGCGCATCCCCACGGCAATGGGCAAATACAGGTCGGTTTATCTGACCGGTTTGTGTGCACACGGCCGCAGGGGGGACGGCTTTTCTCAGCAATGAGCGGAGAAAAGCCTTCCCCTTCACATTGACTTGCACATATCCTGTCTGAAAACCGGACAGAAGAATGTGCATGTAGAATGTTGTTCCGGCGGGTGGAAAAACCGTGCAGTGGGGGCTGCTGCACGGGTTTTCCACAGAGCCCCATTGCGCTTGTTTGCGGCAAGTTTTTCAGACGGTCTGCAAAACCGCAAACCAGATGAAAAAATCGTCTGAAAACCCGTGCCGTGGGACATGCCCTAAGGGTATTTTCCCTAGCAGTGTGCACTGGTAAGCGCTGCAATACGTCTGCTGTTGAAAGTTGAAAGTATGCACAGGCCAGCGCGTACTTTCAACTGAGCAATGGCCCTGCCTCCTATTATATAGTTACATAGTACGGTTGAAAAAAGACGTGTCCATCAAGTTCGACCAAGGGTGGGAAAACTGTGGTGAAGGGAAGAGAAAGACTTAAGCCCAGCCCCCCCCCGGTTAAGGA